>JACXGI010003643.1:0-60577 GCA_016801175.1 Esox masquinongy | reverse complement strand
TCCTGGTCACTGCCCCAGATGAAGTTGTTAATGGTCTTGTTAATACGTCTTGCTGTCTGTGTGTTTGGTGGAAAAACCTTACCTATTTATGCCAGGATCGGGTAAACGATGGCTTTGATAACTAGGACCCTCCCAGTCATTGTGAGGGATCGCCCCTGCCAGCCACCGATTTTCTTTTTGACCTTGGCAAGGGCGTCCTTCCAGCTCCGGTGTCCGGGGTTGGTCCTGCCAAAACAAATGCCCAGGATGTTAACTGTTTCTTTTATAGGGTATGGCAGGACCTGGTCGGCTCGCCAGTCTGGTGTTACATAAACCTTGCTCTTGGTCTCGTTCACTATTGCCCCGGTTGATGTCCAGAAAGTGTTGATTGCGTGCGTGATGTGTGGAATGGACTTTGTGTCTGTGATGATAGTGATGTCATCCATATATGCTTGGATTTTAACTGTCATGCCGTCTGCTCTGGGTAAAGGGTAGCCAGTGATAAGGGGGTTGTTGCAGATGCTGACCAGTGGGGGTTCTATAGCGACGGTGTATAGCAGGGCTGATAGTGGGAAGCCCTGCCTTACACCAGAGTGCATAGGTATGGGTGCAGAGGGGGTGCCATTAATGAGGACTTTGCTGATGTTGTTTTGGTAGATTATTGAAACCCAGTTACGGAGACCAAGAGTGAGGTTCATTCTGGCCATCACTCTCAGCATTTAGGGATGGCTCACCCTGTTGAAGGCCTTCTTCTGGTCAAGATTGAATAGGCAGAAGGGCTGAGAGCGTTTGACAGAGTGAGCAAAAATGTCCCTTACAGCTGAGAGGTTATTCTGAGCTGACCTCCCCGGAGCATCTCAAGTCTGGTCGGATCCAACGGCCTGTGGGAGTGACCTCTGTAAGCGATATATTAGGGTTTTTGCCAAGATCTTATTGTCTGAGCCCAGGAGACTGATGGGGCGCCAGTTCCTGAGCTCAGTGGCATCACCCTTCCCCTTGTACAGGAGGGTAATTGCACTCTCCGTCATGGAGGGTGCCAATTTACCCTCCTTGTACATGTTATTGTAGACCGCCCCCAGGCCGACTTTTAGGTGTTCCCAGAATTTTCTATAAAACTCAGCAGGGAGTCCATCGGGACCCGGTGTCTTACCCGTACTTAAAGATTGCATAGCGCGAGTGAGTTCATCCAGCGACAGGTCTCCCTCCTCCTCCTTGTCTGGTATTGGGGTAATATGTTCAAAAAGTCCATCGATCAGGTCATCATCTGTGGTCTGTCGCGTACAGATTGGTGTAAAGTCTGTGATGATATGTTTGTATCATGATATGTTTGTATGTTTCGGTTTGTAGTGTCTGGGTGTGATCCTTCAGTGAGTCTATGGTTTGTTTTTTTAAGTCTGATGTGTTGGAAGAAATATTTTGTACACTTCTTGTCTTCTTCTAGGTGCTTGATTTTGCTTGTGTGTTAAATTTTTTGCTGTTCCTGTCTGTGTAAGAGTGCCAGTTTGTGTTTGGTGTCTGCTATTTCCAATGCGAGATCAAAGCCTGCTTGTTGCAGTTCTGATTGATTTTGTAGTCGTCTGTTTAGTTTGGTGAGTTGTTCCTTCTTGCCTTTCGCTATTGTTTTGCCTGCTTTGATATAAAAGTGTTTGGTTCTCTCCTTGACCATCTCCCACCAATCAATGGGGGAGTCAAATAGGTCAAGGAGAGAAGTCCAGTTTTCCAAAAGTGTGATGTATTGCTTGTTGAGTCTGTCAGTCAGTAGAGGGGTGTTTAGTTTCCAAAGTCCCTTTCCTCTGTTTGTCTGTCTGTCTGCGAGGTATACGGTCGTTGTGCGTTGTGACATTAATGGAAGTAAGTGTTATTGACAGGGCCATGAGTATGGTAAGTAAGGTGTGGTGTTGCGACCGGCCCATGGCTGACTATGTGGTATGTGTGTGTTTTCTAGTAACTCTAGAAGGGACCCCTCTTCTTGGCATAGCATGAATGGCATACCAATGATTGTACTGCCATCCCCTTGTCTGTCAGCATGCTCGGGTCCACTCGAAGTACTCCTAGCCGTGTTCGGGTGTGATGTGGTAGTGACCTGTGTTCGTGTATATATGGGATGGGGTGGCTACCGGGATGTGAGGTGTGGGACGGGTTAACTGGGTGAAAGGGAGCTCTTGGGCTGGCGGGGAGTCGTTGGTGTTTGTTTTTTTGCTTGTAGTTGCAGTTGTTTTCATCTTTCTCTTAGATCACTGTTCTTTTGGGGTGACTGGTTGTTGTGGGGTGATGGGCTGGTTCTGGTGTTCTTCGTCGTCTGGCGGGTGGGTGATATCTATCTCTTCTGTTTCGCTTTTCACTGTCGGTCTGGGCTTTGGTGTGGCTTGGCTGTTGCGATCCTGTGTATTTTCAAACTCAGTTAATAGTGGCAGTGAGTGTGGGTAATCCGGGACTGGTAAGGATACGGATCGAGGCGATACCGGGGACCCAAGGCTGGACATGGTGTTAGTCGGGGTGTCGTCGTGGTCTACTGGTTCAGAGTCTACTGGGTCCTCTAAGGAGGCGCCACTGGTGTCTGCTCTGTCTGAGTTGTCGTCGTCGTCTGATGATGATAGGGCTGGTATTATTTCCGGTGAAGGTACTGTTTCTGGTGCAGTGGATGGTTCTGGTGCAGTAGGTGCTTCTGATCCTGGGGCTTGTGTTGGTGCTGGTTCTGGTGGTGTTTGTTTCCACAGTTCTTGCACCGGATTACTGTGCAGTCTGCTGCGAGGTGCCCTGATGCCCCGCAGTTCCTGCACAGTTTTGGCATACCATAATAAAACACCTGCCCCCTGTTGTTTCTGAGCATGATAGTACTGAGCAGGTACTTGATGGTTCCAGCTGGGTCCCGTCTGAGCGTGATATTATATTTTCTCGCCCCTGTCCCTACCCCGTCTTCGTCCCGGATCTGTCGGACTTCCGAATCTACCTGTGCGTGTCGTGCTAACCATGTGCGTATGTTGTATTCTGAAACTGTCTCGTTGTAAAAAATGATGGTGACTGATTTTCTTTCTGTTTCGAAGAAGGGTTCTACGTGAAATTTCCTGAATGTATCTATGTATCTGTCCTCTCTTGTCTTTTGCCAAAATGCTGCAAGTAGTTCAGGTGTCTTAAAACTAATCTCAAAAACATCTCGTGGGCCCGACAGCTTAAACAGACAATTTAAATCCCAAGGGGTATAGCCTAGCCCTTTCTGGATAACCGATCTGCTAAAATCCAGTCTCTGCATCGATGCTTGTTCTTCTGTTGTCCTTAACCCCCTGAGGATGGACTAGGCGCTACTGCCCACGCCTGAGGCGTATTTGCATAACAATTACATAGTATTACATATTTTCCAAACGGTTTGTGATAGAGAGATTCTGTTTTCTTTGCTGATTCCTGAAATTCCGCTGAAAAGGCAGATGCGCTTTGTGTGTACGTGGCACATTTCCTGGTTGTCGTCATCCTGTCCAAATGCAACCAAACCCTTGTGCACCTGACCAATGGATGGGCTGTTGGGTGACAGCATCCAATGGAAGGCTGTTGCTAGGCAAAATAGTTTCTTTTACCCAATCAGGGGAAGGTATCTGTTATGTATTCGACCAAATCAAAAGGTTGCGGGGTGGGACATAATAAGTTTAGTTTTCTCTATGTGCACAATGAATAGAAGAGGTGGAAGCAGTACGTTAGCTTAGCTAGCATGCTAACTTAGCATTTGCGAACGTTTTAGCATTGTGTCCTTGCGGAACGCTAACGTGTCGAACAGACAAAGAAAAGATATGTGTTTTCAACAGTTTTATAAGTATTATTATTAGTATAAAATAGCGAAACGTAAAAACACTTTCACTAAATGTAGCCATAGTCCATTACGGTTTTCAAACGCTGGATAGCTGAGTTACCGGACATCAAAGGACGAATGCTAACAACATGCTAATGCTAACGCAAGAACAGTCTGGTAAGTAACATCAAATAACCTATTTATCATGAAATAATGTAATACAAATGTGATCATTATAGATATTGTCTGCTTTGCGTATTTGGAATGGGAGAACTGTTCCACATGGCTGTTTGTGGTCTGATTTCAATGATAAATAGTGAAATAATTATGGGTGTCATAAACATATTGGACTGTATGCACATAAGGTGAATTATTTCATTGCTCTGTTCACATTTATTGTGAAACAATGCATATTTGTGTAAGAAAAAGGGTTTGAAAAGTGTTTTTGGAATGGCAGAACTGTTCCACAAGACTGTTTGTGGTCTGATTTCAATGATAAATAGTAAAATAATTATGGGTGTCATAAACATATTGGACTGTATGCACATAATGTGAATTATTTCATTGTTCTGTTCACATTTATTGTGATACAATGCGTATTTGTGTAAGAAAAAGGGTTTGAAAAGTGTTTTTGGAATGGCAGAGTAGTTCCACAAGGCTGTTTGTGGTCTGATTTCAATGGTAAATAGTGAAATAATTATGGGTGTCATAAAAATATTGGACAGCTTGCACAAAAGGATACTAATTTCATTGTTCTGTTCACATTTATTGTGATGCAATGCATATTTGTGTAAGAAAGTGTTTGAAAAGTGTTTTTGGAATGGCAGAACTGTTCCACAGGGTTCTGTGGTCTGATTTCAATGAAAAATGGTGTCAAAAACGTGTTAGACAAAAGGCAAATTATTTGATTTTTCTGTTCACATTCATTGTGATGCCTTTTCTTACACAAATGTGCATTGTGTTTGCACAGAACATTTGTATTGGGAGTATCTCTCCGTATGGTTGTGTTATGGTCAGAATTCAATTATATATAGAAAAAATCTGATTTCGCTTATGAAATTATTTAGTTTATTGTGCATTTTTCCCTAAAACACTACCTTATTAGAACATTAGCATGCATGCTTATATTAGCTGAGGTTCTTTAGAATCATTTGATGCCAAATACATGATGATCCATTTACATTACATATTGTTTATAAGCCCAAATATAAAAGTAGTGCAACCCGAAAATTTAAAGCATTGTCCTCAGAGGGTTAAATGAATCACCTTGACGGTGTTGTGTCTTCTGACGGTGTGTGGGTCCATGTTTCCGGTCGTGGTGGAGCTGTGGGGGTAGGTGGGGAGGCTTTTCAGTGAAATGGAGGAGTTGGTGTGTAAAAGTTGGAGAGGTTTATTTGAAAAGGTAAGGGATTAGAAGTAATGACTTTCCTTAGGGAGGAAGAAAATCGGGCCTCTCAGGACTCCGACTGTCCTCAGACCTTCTTGCGGCTGGGGTCCTGGCTTGGCTCTCTGGGTCTGGGTGTCCTGAGGAGGAATGGAAAAACCTCTGAGCGAGCAGGAGTAACAGGAGGTTGGGAGACCCAAGGGCCTCGGACGACACTTCCCTGTGCTCCGCTCACTCCTGGTGTTGGCGGGGGTTCTTGCGTCCCTCTCGAGTGTGGCCCTTCGTTTTGTCCTGGTGTGTCTCACGCTCAAAGTGAGGGAGTTTCAGGGCTTGTCCGTGGACACGAGGTTTGGGGGGGTGCGACGCTGAGCCTTTTCCTTTTCCCTGGGTCCTTCTTTGGGTCCGGGGGGGGTTCCATGGACTGGGGATTCTAGGAAGGCCGCGGTCAAGACACTGTTACCTTCCTGTCCTCCCCAGTCCTTCCTTTCCCGGCCTTGTCCGTGGACTGGGGAAACTGTACCAGCTGCGATCAAGCCACTGTTACTGGCACAGTCCCCCAGCCCGTCGAAAGAAGAAAAGGAGGGAAACAGAGGTAAAGGCAAAGAGAAAAGGTGGGAAAAAAGCGATATGTCCCAGACTCCTCCCCGCCAACTAGTGACGGAATTGAAGAGAAACAGATCATCACCGATCCTCCACCAAATTTCACAGTGGGTGCGGGACACTGTGGCTTGTAGGCCTCTCGATGTCTCCGTCTAACCATTGGACAACCAGGTGTTGGGCAAAGCTGAAAATTTGACTCATCAGAGAAGATGACCTTACTCCATTCCTCTACGGTCCAATCCTTGTGGTCTTTTGCGAACTTCAGCCTGGCTCTTCTTTGCTTCTCATTGATGAAGGACTTTTTTCTAGCTTTGCATGACTTCAGCCATGCCACTAGGAGCCTGTTTCGAACCGTCCTCGCCGTGCACTTCACCCCAGATGCTGTTTACCATTTTTTTTGTAGGTCACTTGATGTCATCCTACGGTTGTTGAGTGACGGTCGAATGAGTTGACTGTCATCTCGGCCAGTGGACAGTCGTTTTCGCCCTCTGCCAGTCTGTAGCTTTGTTGTCCCCAATGTCTGTTGCTTGACCTTGTTCTTATGAACCGCAGTCTTGGAAATTTTCAGGACGGAAGTAACCTGACGCTCAGTGTATCCCTCTGCCAGTAAATCCAGAATTGAACCCTTCTTTTCCTCACTCAAAGCTTTCCTTTTCAACTCTTTTGTCATGCTGAATAGTTCTGTTTTTAATCAAATTACCTTTGAGGTACTACTTGCACTGTTTTTGCCATCCAGCTGGTCCTATTGCAAGAGGATAGTGATTACCACAGCAGTGGTTTTTATACTTTTCCTCATTAAATTAGATTTGGTTCAGGTAATCACCTAATCAGTACCTCATTAAGTAAAATGAGGTGTGCCTGTGCTGGAATTTAACAGACACTGGAATGGAATGGCTGCCATACATGTAGAGATGCTGATTTAAGAAACATTTGGAGTGGTCTCATAATTTTTTCCAGAGCTGTACATACATTTGTACTCAAAAGTTTGCATACCCTTGGATAATTGGTAATATACAGCTCCAGAAAAAAATAAGAGACCACTGCACCTTTTTCTTTCCTTTCCAAAGAAGTTGAAAAGGAAAGTTTTGAGTGAGGAACAGAAGCGTTAAATTTGCAGTGGTCTCTTATTTTTAACCCTTCTGTTCCTCACTCAAAACCTTCCTTTTCAACTTTTTTGGAAAGGAAAGAACAAGGTGCAGTGGTCTCTTAATTTTTTCCGGAGCTTTATGTACCATTTCTAAATTAAAAACATGAGTGAGCAAGCAAAACACATGTCTTTTCTTTCTTATTGGGATTCACATTCAACTGTAGGTCATAACAGAATGCCATAATCATAAAACAAAACATGGCAACAAAGAAAAAAATCAACTGACCCCTGTTCAAAAGTCTGCATACCCTTAGTTCTTAATACTGTGTATTGCCCCCATTAGCATCAATGACAGCGTGCAATCTTTTGTAATAGTTGTCTATGAGGCCCCAAATTCTTGCAGGTGGTATAGCTGCCCATTCGTCTTGGTAAAATGCCTTCAGGTCATGCAAAGTCTTTGGTTGTCTTGCATGAACCGCACATTTGAGATCTCCCAGAGTGGCTTGATGATATTAAGGTCAGGAGACTGTGATGGCCACTCCAGAACCTTCACCTTTTTCTGATGTAACCACTGGATGGTCAACTTGGCCTTGTGCTTAGGGTCATTGTCGTGCTGGAAGGTCCAAGAGCGTCCCATGCGCAGCTTTTTTGCAGATGAATGCAAATTGTCTGCCAGTATTTTCTGATGACATGCTGCATTCATCTTGCCATCAATTTTCACAAGATTCCCCATGCCTTTAGAGCTCACACACCTGCACTCCAAATTACAGTGTGCCAGAAGCTGTGAGGCATGTCAAGGTGTTGTCGGGCATGTTGTCGGGCAACTCGACCATGAAGCTCATTTTTGTTGAAGTATCGTCGTAATGTGCACCTTGAAACAACCACACAGTCTTTTTCCAGAACAGCCTGTATTTCTCCTGAGGATACCTGTGGGTTTTTCTTTGTATCCCAAACAATTCTTCTGGCAGTTTTGGCTGAAATCTTTCTTGGTCTACCTGACCTTGGCTTGGTATCAAAAGATCCCTGAATTTTCCACTTCTTAATAAGTGATTGAACAGTACTGACTGGCATTTGCAAGACTTTGGATATCTTTTTATATCCTTTTCCATCTTTATAAAGTTCCATTACCTTGTTACACAGGTCTTTTGACAGTTCTTTTCTGCTCCCCATGGCTCAGTATCTAGCCTGCATAGCGCATCCACGTGAGAGCTAACAAACTCATTGACTATTTATACACAGACACTAATTGCAATTTAAAAAGCCACATGTGTGGGAAATTCAGCTTTAATTGCCATTTTCACCTGTGTGTCACCTTGTGTGTCTGTAACAAGGCCAAACATTCAAGGGTATGTAAACTTTTGATCAGGGCCATTTGGGCGATTTCTGTTATCATTATGATTTAAAAAGGAGCCAAACAACTATATGATAATAAATGGCTTCATATGATCACTATCCTTAAATAAAAAACAGTTTTTTTTGCATGATCAGTCATATTTTCAAAATCAATGCCAGAATTTCACAATTTCTGCCAGGGTATGCAAACTTATGAGCACGTCTCTATATATATATAGCCCTGGAAAAATTTAAGAGACCACTGCACCTTTTTATTTCCTTTCCAAAAAAGTTGAAAAGGAAAGTTTTGAGTGAGGAACAGAAGCGTTCAATTTGCAGGGGTCTCTTAAATTTAACCCTTCTGTTCCTCGCTCAAAACCTTCCTTTTCAACTTTTTTGGGAAGGATTGAAAAGGTGCAGTGGTCTCTTAATTTTTTCTGGAGCTGTATATATATGTCATATTCTTAATGACACAATTAATGGAGACACTTGTAAACAATAAAGGAGACTAATATGTTTGTTGAATTACTGCAAAGAGACACGCTAACTTCCCAGAAAACAATTGTTTAATTTCCATGTGTTTCAGTGACTTAACTTGTTTTAGCAACAAAGTGTGACAGGCAGAGTTTAGGCTAATTACATACTGTAGGTAGCTGGAATAATTAGTTTCTCTTAGCGCACAATGGTGCCAGCATTTATCTTGGTGAGAATCTGGTGACATATGTCCTTGTAGTACACAGTGCTACAGCGTCTTTAATTAACGGCAATTACATTGAAGGGCAGAGGAGAGGGGGCCTTAATCACCGAGGGGAATTAGTTATTAAAATCCAATTGTATTTAAACAGATGTAATGAGCAAGAGCAAACTCACCTCAACAGCGAAGGAAAAAAAGGATAAGCCTAGGATAAAGGCAAGCATTCTTGATGGCACCCTATTTCCTACAGTGCTTTATATACTGTAGGGAATAGATAGCCATGTGGGATAGGCATTTGGGCCTCATTCACCAATATCTTCCCACATTTTTTCTTTAATTTGTCCTTGAGAAATCTCCTAAGAAAAGTCTACGTCAGATTCATGACCTGTTCTTAAACCACAAAATTGTTTGCACCTATGTTCTTAAAATGCTGAAACTCATTGTCCTCGTAAATTGAAAGTGCGTGCCAGTTTTTCCTAATTAGTATAGGAGAAATGCCCCGCCAATAAAAAGGCAAGAGACTGCAGGGCTCTGTGTACACAGAAATTCAAAAGAAAAGTTGAGAATGACCAATCCAAAATCTAAAGACGGTGGCGCACCAGGCTCCAAATGTAAAAAAAACTTCAGTAGTTCTGAAGTGGAGGTGTTGCTGCAGGAAGTGAACAGCAAACAAGCTGTCATATTCAGTAGCGTCAGTAGTGGATATAAAATAACAACAAAAAAAGATGCACGGGATGCTATTACTCGTTCAGTGAACACTGTATCCGGAGAATGGCACACAACTGAAGAAGTAGAAAAAATGGTTCGATCTCAAATTTGAAGCCCAAAAAATATTGCCAAACACAGAAGAATAATGTAAATGTTTATGAAAAAATATTGTAAATGATGAGATATGTTTTGTAATTTGAATACTATATATTATTAAACTGTAGAAGAAATCAAAATAACTAATTATTTGGCACCAACATTTCAGCCAACATGTTAAGTGTTCGTAAGTGTGCTCTTGAGTGTGTGTAGATTCTGTTCTAACCTATGAACAAATTTCTTCTTAAGAATGGTTGGTGAATAAGATCCATTGGTTTTATTATTAAGTACACTTTAGGCACAAGTATTCCTCTCCATGCGTAATGGTGTATCAGGACTTTGCACATGGAATGCAGCTAGCCTGTTGTTTGCAATGATTTTGAGGATGGTATGGAGCCCGCAGATGTTTTTTACCTGTGATATATGAAGCTATGCTTTAATTAACATCTGTCCACATCGAGCTGAACATATTATGTGATTAATCTGTTTGGATTTTTGTTTTCTGAGACTACTGAATGCAGCATACTTTTAACTTTGACATACACACAGACAGCAATCACTCAACAACAAGGTGTGTGGGCTAAAGGTATGGCAGAAGTCAACAACCTCTCCATTTGAAACTATTCAACTCAGCATGGTAGCGGAATACAAAAGCAACAGGTGGGAGCATCTGTCAGCATGACTTGGACTAGGTTTTCCAAAAGACTGAGCTGATTGAGGATAGGCAAAGTAAAGGTTACATGGAAAGAGAGAAGGAAAGGAGAAACTCCTGATGTTGGTAAGATGCAGCACTTGAGACAACAACCCTGAGGGCAAAACAAAACAACATAGCAGGCAATGTTCTTCACCATCAGAGATGAAGACTAATGGCTTTTTGAGGGAAACATTTGGGATGTTCTCACTTCTCTTTCAAGAGGGTGAAGTATGTTAAACAAAATTCCCCTGAATGTTTTACTGCAAATAATAAGTATCGCCGGAGTTCTACATTAGGGAACATAGCAGTCCTGATCAAACAAATATTCAGGTAGGCTTTGTCCCTCAATATCACACAGAAAAATATTGTACACAAGGATAGCAACTAGCCAGAATGATTAGTCGCTAGTAATCAGTAAAGCGCTTAAAATGCTGATATAATTTGGAGGCAGTGATGTGTTATAAAGACAGGCTTGATTATATACTTACATAATATAAATAAGTCAATAAGCAGATGGTAGCCTATAGTTTAGATTATCTGCATTTCAGTGATCTTTTTCGGTGGTGATTTAGGTGGTGGGCCACTGTTACAGACCAAGTACAAAATCATAAATGTCAGGCTCAAATGTGAAAATGTTTCATTGAATGTAGGCCTGCATTCCTCACCACATAACGGTTACTGTAGCCTACATAAATTAAAGCTATTTCAATATGACAATGTGAAAATATTTGCTCCATTGGTTTTGTATTATTGGACAATCTTATAGGCCTAAATGATGCACAAATAGACACAAAAAAATGTTGGGTACTGTCTGAAAACTTAAAGTGGGTACAGCCTCAGTGTTCACTGTAATTGCATGCCACTCAGGAGACAAGACATTTACTCAATAACCCAAAAAGCTGAGGAAATATTGGTTACTCTCTTATGAGACAACAAATTTGTTTGAGAATGCTTGTCTTTTATTTCATGGATTGCACCCCTGTAATTTGGTCCCATGTACTGGGCTAATGACTGTAAACAAAGGATAATTACTGTTTTGTCTACATTACATTAGGACTGGAACTATGCTGACATTGCTAAGGTGGGTAAAACGGCATTGCCTCCATCATCATGCCAATAATTATTTAGACAGGCATTGTTGTCACTGGAATTGTTGTCATTGGCCAGCAGTGTAGGCGCTAATGTGTTACAAAGTAACCCTAAACCTAACCACTACTTTTTAAAAGTAACATAATGCATTAGTTATTTAATTCAAGTATTCCTGTAATGGTGCACATTAGGTGTGTTAGAATAACAAAGATGCCTTTGCAGGGAAACAGGTACTTTAATAACAAAATTAACAATGTCAAAGGCAGGTGAGCACCCATAACATACAGAAACAGGAACAAGACTAGACAAATGCTGAAGGTAACACCACACTTAAATAGACACATTAATGAACTCAAAACAGCAACAGGTGCATTCAATACTCCAGAGACCGGGAGTGGGGAAGCCTGGAAACCAAGGAGTCGTTGGGGGTGCTTGAAACAGACCCCTGTAACAGCACCGCTTTTACATAGCCCCCCCCCCTCAAGGGGCTCTCCAGATGCCTGGGGCACCCGACTCCTAGGGCTCCCCCGAGGCCGGGGTCCTGGATGGTCAGGGCGTTGGTGATGGAATTCTGAAACAAGTAAAGGGTCTAGTATGTTCTCCGTGACCTCCCAGACCTCTCCTCAGGGCCGTACCCCTCTCAATCCATATTGCAAACGCCTCCCTTGTTGTCTAGAGTACCGGAGTGGGTGCCTCAGTCAACATTTGTCCTTTGCCTCTTTCACCAGCTGTAAATGTTGATGCGCCTGAGACCACACTTCTCCACTGCTGCTGAACCAAGCAGTAATGGTGGGAACCTCATCGTTAGCGTTGTGCCAAAGAAACAATGGGGGTTCATTCCCTAACACGCTCTGAAACGTCGTCAGTCCTGTAGAGGCATGCATCTGGGAAATCTGGGCATAATCTGCTCAGGCTAGAAACTGGCTCCAATCGTGTTGGTGATTGCTGCAGTAAGTCCTCAAGAACCTCTCCAACTCCTGATTTTGCCTTTCGACCTGACCGTTGGCTTGAAGATGAAGCCCAGACGTGAGTTGCACAGTTACCCCAGACGCTCCTTAGAAAAACAATCCACTGCCACTAAAATAGTCGTATTACATTGGGACTCCAGTAGGTCAGTAATAAAATCCAGAGAAGTGCGACCATGAGCATTGAGACGTGGGTAAGGGCTCCAGTGTGCCCGCTGGTAGGTGTCGAGGGGTTTATGCCTGAGCACAAGTAGAATGAAAAAAAACACACAACTGAACGTTCCTCCTGAGTGAAGGCCACCAATAACACGTGGACAAAAGCAGCTGTGTATGCATGGTTTCCGGATGACCAAAGGCCAAAGCTGTGTGCACCCAAGTGATCGACTTGCCTTTTCCCCTAGTGGGAACATACAACTTATACCCAGGACACTCCTCTGGGCAAGGTTCTAACCTGGCAGCGTTGCGGATCTCCTGCTTGAGATCCCACCGAATAGGGGCCCCCACAAACATTCTGGGGAGAGTAGGTTCCGTGGTCCCAGTGCATGGTTCCAGCTCGAAAACCTGGGACAGGGCATCAACTTTGGTGTTTTTGGAACCAGGTGTGTAGGAAATGGTCATTTAAAATGTGTGAAGAACAGAAAACATCTTGCCTGGTGGGAATTGCAATGCTGAGCTTTACTGATATATTCCAAGTTACGATCGTCAGTGTAAACCAAGAATGAGTGCCTGGCTCCCTCCAGCCAGTGTAGCCACTCTTCTAAGGCCAACTTAACAACCAACAGCTCCTGGTTACCGACATCATAGTTCTGTTCCGCCTCCATGAGTCTCCTTGATTAAAGGGGTCAAAGGGGTGGAGCTTGAATGGATTGCCCTGTCCTTGTGACAAAATTGCACCTACCCCAAATTCTGAGGCTTCCACCTCTACTACAAAAGGTAGCAGGGGGATGGGGTGGCAGAGAATATGTGCCCATGTGAAATGCTCGTTGAGATCCTCAAAAGCCTTCTCCGCCATAGGAGTCCAAACCAGCCGGCGTGGTGATCCCCTAATGAGAGTTAATGGTGCAGCTATATAAAATTAGCAAAGCCCAGAAAATGGTACATACCCTTCACCGTGGTAGGATGAGGCCACTGTAGTACTACCTAGACCTTACCCCTCTCCATCCTTACTCCATCCTGGCCAATGACATAACCCAGGAAGGACAGACTTTGTACATGAAACTCAAATTTCTCAGCCTTGACGAACAGGTGGTTTTGGAGCAAGCGAGACAAAACCTGTCTGACATGTTGCACATAAGATTCGATGTCAGGGGAATGAATCAGAGTATCATCAATATATAAAATAACAAACTTATTCAGCATGTCTCGCAGTACATCATTAATGAATGCCTGAAACACAGAGGGAGCGTTAGATAGACCAAAAGGGATCATCAGTACTTATACAGTAAAAGGGGTGGGGATAAGACTGCATATACATTCTGTAAAGACAACATTTGTTCCTTTATCCCTTCCTGCCCCTGGTTGTGTCTACCTCTATCCTGTCCTAGGTGTTGTACCCAAATGGGCAAATTGCTCCTACTTCCCCCAAGGGGAACATTGTAAATGAAAGCCAGCCACATTCCTGAAGAACAAAGGACAGATACCCTTATTGGTTTAGGCAGATTAACAAATGGTCAGAGAACTCAATGATCTACTGATATCATTCAGACATGTGTGTCACAAACAAAGACCAGAGTTACATGCCAAGGAATAGAAAAGCAGACAATTCTAAAATGTACATTAGTAAAAGAAATTCCCATAACAAATTGCTGTAGTACCGTTTCACTGATAAAATTTTCCTCAGCCCCAGAGTCAATTAAGGCAAGAACATTGTGTTGATTGTCATCCCATGTATTTTTGGCAGTCTGAT
Source organism: Esox masquinongy (assembly GCA_016801175.1). NCBI lineage: Eukaryota > Metazoa > Chordata > Actinopteri > Esociformes > Esocidae > Esox > Esox masquinongy. Next base: position 46,265 of record JACXGI010003643.1, on the reverse strand, counting down.
GAAAAGAACGTTCCGAAGTAATCGAATAGAGACTACTTACTCGCAAAACAGGTCCCCTCTTTGATAATGCTGGGCACTTTCTCACAAAGTGACCCTCCACTCCACAGTACGAGCAGGCCGCTTTCTGTCAGCGGCATTGTCGTTCCTGTTGGGACAGACGTGCGCTCCCCATCTCCATGGGCTCCGGAACTTCAGTTGGCATAAGTTGATTGCAAAATTGCTTTGGGTGTCTCTCCCGGAGGAGATTATCCAGACAGATGGTGAGTGAGATGAGTTGGTCTAGGGTCAAAGCATCATCACGGCAGACAAGCTCCGTCTGAAAAGTTTGTAAGCTTTGATTTAAAACAGCAAGTAGGGCTCTCTCGTTCCACCTGCTTCCTGCCGCCAAGGTGCGGAAAGTAAGAGCATAATCAGCGGCCGTGCTCTCTCCCTGTACCAACTTCATCAGGGACTCTCCCGTCTCCCGGCCTTCTTTGGGATGATTGAACACCTGATGAAAACGTTTGGTGCGCAGTGAGTAGTACCGGATATCCTCTCCTTCCCGTTCCCATACCGCTGTTGTAATGAATCTAAGGAGGCAGGTAAAGATTCAAACGCAGAGAGCTATATTTAATGAATGCAATGGTACAGAATGTCAATCCAGGAGAATAGTCAGGAACAAAACTAGGCAGGAGGGAAAACCGTAGTAATCCAACGAGTGCAGGTTAAGGTACAAGAGGAGTGAGACAATGGTCGTAGTAATGAGAACAGGCAATTGGTCGATGGCAGGATATCAGAAACAAAGGTACAAGAGGAATAGGCTAAACGTGGTCAGTGAGGGAGGACAAAACAAGTCTGTACACAGTAGGGATAGGATGAATGAACACGAAGCTCTGAAGCACCGTTCAGTTTTCCAAGCTCTACTGTTTCGATGCAGTTTACCAGAAGTTTGTTTCAAAGTAAAACACCACATGACCAATGACATTCGAAGCTTCAGATGTCACAAAATCACCTTCGAGTTCCAACCGGACCCAACAAGTGTTGTTTTCGGAATGGCTGTTTTGAGACTGTGTACATAAAAAGTTAATGAAATCTGGTCACTTCGATGGTTGTCAGTAGGGGTTTGAGACATGCATGCGAATGGAAATTAGAGAGAAGGGTGTGAAAGAGCAAGTTAGTCAAGAGAGTCATAGAGCTAGTTATTTGATAGTAGTCGTAGAACAGTAATTTGAGAGTCATTCAAGAGAATAATTTAGTTTTGGGTAGCTATTATTTGAGAGTCATACAAAAGAATAGGTAATTTGAGAAGAAGACAAGATAATGAAGTGTTGGATATGTTAGAAATCAGCCGTTTTGTATAGTGGTTGAAATAATGATTGCGTAACCGATCGTCAAGGGAGAGAGTAATTCAATTATTTTTTGCAGCATTTGATAGTCTATTAGCTCATGATGTTACAGACATGGTCTTCATACACGATGTCTTACGAACTCAATCTCTTCTCATCTCTTAAAGAACTTCCGTTTGTCCTCTGCTTATATAGACATCCCACCTTGAATACACATCCCAGTACAGTGAGCCCAGGGGCTAATTACTGTCGTGCTTTGAATGAACTTGACTTCTAGTGTACGGATAAACAGATGGTCTGTTGTAAACTAAACATAACACACTTCAACACATAGCTAGGTTCTTGGAAAGGATAATAGGATTGTGTATTAGAGAGCAATGGAGAAAATTTGTGTATGACAGTGTTCATTTTGTCAACAAAAATAGTGACGAAAATATTTGTTAAATACCTATTTTTCAGTGGCAGTACACAAGACAATAATTGACTGAATAGAAACAGAAAAAACTAAAAAAAACTTTTCATTTTGGTTGACAAAAACGAGACTAGACAAAATGATCTTCGTGACAATGGTCTTATTTAACTACCATAGTTTGAAAGGAGGTTTTTGGAACGAGAGGTTCTCTGTGTTTTTTTTCAAGAGGCACTTTCAGATGTGATCAAAAGACTTCCGAAAGCACATCATCCCAGTATACGCACAGGCAACGGCTGTGGTGTGGTGCCTGGAGACATGGGTGTACCCTAATTTGTTAACTATCAAAATGTTTTTGAATCTTCTCGTTCTTACATTTCTTACAAACTGATATTTCCATCTATGTGAAATAACCTGTGCGAACAATAACGTGTGTGCAATACCCATTTTCCACTGGCTTATTACATTTCGGACATTTCTCGCTGCCAGAGTTGGGGATGTAACAGATGACAAGTGATCCGTTACATGTAACGGATTACAAAAAAACAGTAACTGTAATCCGTTACATTACCAACTAAAACATTGTAATCGGATTACAGATACTTTTGAAAAAATCTGATTACTTTTTGGATAACTTCAATTGAAAAAGAATAGGTGCACGAAATAATTATGAAATGTTGCATGTTTGATTTTTTTATTCAATGTTTTAAAAACATTGTTATTTATACCACAATAACAATTGTGGGCGCGCAAAGGTGGGCGCGCATAACCAGATTAGAGACGGATGAAGCGCTAGTTTAATTTTCTCCGGTTTTGGTTGGTTGGATGAGTATATCTACGTAAATATTAGCCTACCCATATAACATGTGATTTAGTTATCTACTATTGAAGCATCTTTCTCAGAAGAACAATGATGGGTTATAGGCCTACCTGGTGTTTTATCATTTTCAAGTTTAAAGGTTTATTTGTCAAATGCACCGAACAACACAGCCAGGAAGAGTTGCACTGAACAACTCAGACAGGAATTGTTTAGAAGATTAGGCATATATTTGTTAGATAGCTGTAACATGACGCTGCCTTCAAGATAAAACATTTAACATTTATCACGATATTTGAGGAGAAAAGGTGTGTTGGGAAGCACTCTGCCAAAGGATGATGTTTTGCATTTGATGCATCCACCTCAACTCCGTCCATATAAGTAGGCCATGTGATTCTGCTTGCTTTGCATCTCAGAAAATTGCGTCCATTGGTTATCATTGGCTGCTGATGACACTAACTTTAAGCTAAGAGTGCAGGTGTACAATCCCATTTTATTTCTTATATTTGCGTTTTGAAAATCCATCGCTGGTGGCCCTGGTAATCGCAGCTTACGTTCCGCGGGTAAAACATATTTGTATGCGGTTGTTCAAGATTGCAAACGTGCATTCGTGTGCCTGGGGTTTCTGCAACGTTTTGACATTGTTGGTGGTTATGGAGCAAAACATCAGACTACTGCAGATTGAGTGTACACGAGAAAAGCTACGGATATCTTGATTTTTATATACAATAATGTCTGTACCTCTTTTCGAGAAATTGCCATTTATTTTTGAACAGTGTTTTGAAGCAATTAAAAACATGAATAAAACACAAATAACAGAATAGGCTAACACATCCTTAGATTTTGGTTTATGTTAAGATAATAAGTCTGATTATGGAAGATCAAGGGTTATTGGATTAATTGGAATGACTGAATATCTGACAGACCTTTAGCGTGTAATGTAGAGATATTTCAAAGTAATCAGATTATGTTACTGAGTTTGAGTAATCAAAAAGTTACATTACTGATTACAAATGTGAACAGAAAACCTGTAACTGTAACGGTTAAAAAGTAACCTACCCAACCCTGAACACTGCGCTTACAATTTTAATTAATAGGCCTAATTGTAGGCAATATCAACATTGTAAGCGAAACATGAAATATCCCATTAGCCTTTTTTGATATAGTGATATGTTTAGGCTACTATAGGTTAATGAGGCAATAACTGTGATTGGACTAAAATGATTCTAAACATAAGGGCATTTAGTTGACTAAAATGGCTCAATCATTATTCAACCGATATAAATGTGACAAAAACTGAAAGATATTTAAATATAGTATCATGTGATTGATGACTTCCGAAGCTTTTTTTGACCAAGCTCTTTTCAAACCAGAAAGCAAAACCCCACAGTTCAGAAATGACGAAATACGAAAGTAACACATCCAATGTTGTGGTGCAACCGTATTACTCCAGACTGCTGTTTACATGGTCACAGGTTCAATTCTTCCTGTTGCAGTCAATATTATTTTTTTGAACGCAAAATGCCATCCTTTTTCCCTCCACAAATTCCTGTTTTACTGAGGTTACCCTTTTTAATGGTCTTCATTATTCATTCATCCTTTTCTTTACTTCGAATACACCACTCTGGGCTAAATGCCATACTTCTAAATCAAACATATCATATTACATTAATATGAAAGCTTTGAGCAATGAAGCATTTTTTCGAAACAAGCCTCAATGGTTCAGAAAGCCTCGGTTTCCCATCCTTAGTACACGGCAGACAAAACAATAGGAAAAATTGCTCAAAGACTAGAATGATGCTTGACTAGAAAACAATACCTCACCAAGCAAATGTGGTCTGAACGGAACTAAATAGTGGAGCAGATGAAAAACAGGTGAGTGAACAGGTGACTAGAATTCTGGTGATTGTGATCTGAGGGGTGAGTTGTGTTCAAGGGATTGGTGGCGTGTTTGAGGGTGTGAGATGGCACGGGACGTTACAGCCATAGCCCATTCCAGAGACCTCCCATTAAGCAGTGAGATAAGAAAGGCCACATCCGAATGATGATGTGCCCCTTCATGGGAAAGAAAAAAAGAACATTGTAATAAAAAGCCTCTGCAGTTCTCTGGTGAGCCGTTATACCGCCCGGGTAAAGCTATATGCCATATTCTGGTCGGTTACTCAGGAGTCAGTTTGTGTGCTTCACTGGCAGGAGGAGAAGCAGCTGCGAGTGGAGAGATGGGCGCTTCTCGAACCATTATGGTATACGATTACTTGAGATAATAGGATTGGTTACTCTTGCTGTACATGAAAAGGAACAAGGCAAGCCTAATTCGGCCGGCCTGAACTATGAATGATGTTGTCCTCCCTGGATTTGAACTGAGGTCTTCCATGTGACAGACTGTGTCTTTAACCACTACGCCACTAAGCTATACTTCTGCATTGTTAAACCAATTAGTCGAAACACCACGGACCTTGAAATTAGTTCCCTACATTAGCTAACATCCAAACCAACAACAGGTTTAATTGGGTCGCTACACTACATTCAATGGGTTAAATTAGAAATAGTTTACTGTAGATGGCTAGCTAATAGCTATGACTCCAATCACTCCATGGCTGGTTTGTTGCTTTAGGAAACAATGACAGTTGAATAGCCAACCACTACGCTATGTGAACTACAAGAAAATCGAAAGCATTGGCTGAATCTCTAATCGCATAGTATATATGTTAAGTGTTAAGTTTACTTCCACCACAAATAGCATCTATAAACTGTCTGGCTTTTATTAGCCAGTAATAGGCCTACTAGTATCTACTTGGAATAGTCATAAGAATTGAGCAATTGCTAATGAGAAGATGAACGTTTCACTGCCAAAGCTATTTCATTTCATGGCATAACATAGTCCATTTTTCTTTCATTCGTGAATGACATTGATACAATAACTATCAATATAGGTGACAATAACTGACTTTTTCGTCAAGTGAAAAGACAAGAGAATCGTGGAAACCCCTCCTCTTTTACTGTGCAAGGGGTTGTGGCCTATATTACCCCAAAAACATGCATGGACGCGTACTTCAAAAATCCACCAGAAATAGTCACAATATAACTGTAAACAGTTTTATTTTAGGCTTACTATACCTTAGATACTGAAGCTTGTAGCCAGCAAAGTTTTCATCTAACCTGAACAAATTCAAATACATCCTTTGTTCTGTCAGTGGCAAGGATTGAACACTGCTCCGCGTCTCTAACCACTACGCTATTTAACTAGGGGTGGGTGAGTAGTCAGTCACTCACTCACTCAGTGAGAGACATTTGCTCTTCTTGGCCGGCTCCGCTTATGTGGTCCGGCAATAATGATTGACAATGTTATACGCTGGTGAGTGACACTGACAATGCAGAGCCTGACTGTAATTATACGATAACCCGCTAAATGTGTGCCTTCTGGGCAAAAGTGACCAACACGTGAATATAGAATCAAAGGACTTAAAGTAATGGCTAAGTAACTTAAAGAATGTTCCCCAACCCTGTTGGCCAGCAAAACTAACATTTGCTTGCTCAAATTCAAATTCGCGTGGTCAGTGTGGGCAAGGTGGAAAGCCCCAAATATGTCTGGATCGAGGATCACAGGCAGGCACCCAGGACTGCTCCTCCGGGCAATACCCCTTCCAATCGACCAGGTACTGCAGGAGACCCCCCCCCCCGGCACTAATAATCCAAAATGCCCATAACAGCAAACGCCAGCTCCTCACTCACGATCAATGGAGGGGGCTCGGCCCGTGTTACCACAGGCGGATGAAGGGGACTGTAACGCACAGGCTTGAGGAGGGACACATGGTAGGTTGAGGAGATCCGGTAATGACGGGGCAACTCCAAATGGTAGGTGACAGGGTTAATGCGTTGGGATATTTTGAAGGGATCAACGAACCGAGGACTTTTTACAGGGGAGGCCGAGCTGTATGTCCTGAGTGGAGAGCCAAACCCGCTGTCCAGGATGAAGGAGAAGAGTAGGCCGGCGGCAAAAGTCAGCGAACCGCTTTTGGGCGGTGGATACGAGATGGAGGGGCCGATAAGCCGTCCCCCAGACCTGCTCACTGCGCTGGAACCACTCATTCATTGACTGCGGGCACAATCCCGGGGTCTGTCTCCCACGGAAACATAGGGGTTTGGTAACCAAGGACGCACTGAAAATGAGTGAGACAGAGAGGAGAGTGCATAATGGAGTTCTGTGCATATTCCGACCACGCCAGGTACCACTCCAGTCGTGCGGCTGGCGGGTGCTCTGCTGGCGGAGGTACTTCCCGATTACCTGGTTCAGGTATTCCGTCTGACCATTGGTTTGTGGGTGGTATCCGGAGGAAAGGCTAATGGAGACCCCCAGACAATCACAGAATGTACGCCAAACCCTGGAGATGAACTTGGGGGCCGCAGTGCGACTGATCGCATAGGGACAGAACAACTTGCTGAAACACACACTTGGCCTTTTCCATAGCCATGGGCAGATGAGGGAGCGTAACGAGATGGCACATCTTGGAGAATCTATCCACAATAACCAGAACAGTGGTAAACCTTGATGACTCCAGCAGGTCGATAATAAAATCCATGGCGATGTGGGACAATAGGCGGTGTGGCACGGGTAGTGGTTCTAGCTTACCGGACGGCAGGTGGCGTGGAGACCAGGCACCGACAGGGCAAGAAAGGATGTAATCCTTAACATCAGCTGCCAGGGAAATTCACCAGAACTGTCGCTTGAGCAATGCAGTGGTCCAGGAAATCCCAGGATGACCGGAGCCTAAAGAGGTGCAGCAGTACTGCATCAATTGGGGTCTGACTGCTGCGGGCACATATGTCTTGCCTGCCGGGGTGTCTGGGGGTGCTGGATCGGTGCAGAGTCCCTCTTGTATGGCTCACTGAACGTCCCATCTTATGGGTCCCACGAGACATGCCGGTGGTAGGATGGTCTCAGGTTCTCGTTCATGAAGGACTGGAAGACGGCTGGGGCATTGGTAAGGGCGTATGGCATCACCAGGTACTCATCATGGCCCGGAGCTGTAATGAAAGCGGTCTTCCACTCATCCCCACTCTGGATGCGAACCAGGTTCTAGGCACTGCGCAGATTCAACTTGGTGTAGATGGAGGCTTGACCTAGTAGTTCCAAAGTGGCTGGGATAAGAGGAAGGGGAAAGCTGTTCTTGATGGCGATGTCATTGAGTGACCTGTATTCAATGCAGGGACGGAGGCCGCTGTCCTTTTTTCCCATAAAGAAGAAGCTAGATGCCGCTGGTGGCGTGGATGGACGAATAGTTCCAATGTCCAGCATCTCATCGACATATTGGTTCATCGCCTCGCTCTCAAGGATAGACAGAGGGTAGGTCCGTCCCTTTGGAGGGGACACCCCTGGAAGGAGGTCTATGGCGCAGTCCTCTGGTTGATGGGGAGGCAAGCTGGACGCCTTCTCCTTGGAAAACACACGCATGAACTGGTTGTACACAGATGGAATGTGGGTGTGAACAGGTGTCTCAGAGGTCTTGATGGAGATGGCTAGACAGGGTATGGGGATACAGTGCTCGAAACAGGCAGGAGACCAGGACAGCAGTTCCCCATGGTGCCAGGAGATGGAAGGGTTATGCAGGCATAGCCAGGGATGGCCAAAGATGAGAGGTTCTTTGGGAGAAGGGACCACCAAGAGCCGAACGACCTCGGATTAAAGGAGCCCGATCTGAAGAGTGACATTCTCAGTCTTATGGGTCACAAGTCCAGTGCCCAGAGGCTGACCATCCAGGGCATTATTCCTTAAAGGGGGAAAAACAGGGATCAGCCGCACACCCAGTAGTTTTAACAAACATTCGTCTATGAAATTACCAGCTGCCCCTGAATCCACTAGGGCCTCCACATACAGGAATGCAAAATTGCTTCTGGGTAACGTTCAGAAATGAGGAAGCACCAACCCAGGTGGCAGAGGGAGGGAAGCGGTCCTCCCATCGGGAGGGTCGGACCGGACAGCTGCTTGGTAGGTGGTCGCTCTCCACAATAGTGGCACGGGCATTAGTGGACCCTCCGACTTCTCTCGGGAGAGGAAAGAAGGTCGTAGCCGAGTTGCATGGGCTCAGAACTTGATTGCCGAGGTGGAGGTGGGATGGGCAAACCAGAAAAGGAACCAGGGAAGTCTAGTTCAGCCGACCCGCAATTAAATGGGTTACCACCCTCACTGGATTCGAATCTGGGTCTTCCACGTGAGTGGATGTGTCTTTAACCTCTACACCACAGTGCTACACACTTGTATAGTGTCGGTATAGCATCTCAACATTAGATCATTTTGTCACGCGTTAACATCACGCCAAGTTTGAATATTTTGTTTTTTATTAAGTTTACCTCCACCACAAATAGCATCTATGAAATGTATGGCTTTTGCCACAGGCCGTTTTAACAGTTTATTAGCCAGTAATAGGCTTACTAGTATCTAACTTACTACTTGAACTTAACACAGCCAAAGCTATTTCAAGGCGCAAAAGCGTTTGTTTTTCTTTCATTTGTGAATGACATTGATACAATAACTATCAATACAGGTGACGATAACAGACTTTTTCGTCAAGTGAAAAGGCGAGAGAATCGTGGAAACCCCTACTATTTTACTGCGCGAGGGGTTTTGATCTAGCCTATATTACCGCAAAAATCATGCACGGATGCGTACTTCGAAAATCCACCAGAAATAGTCGCAACATAACTGCAAAGTTTTACTTTAGGCTTACTATAACATAGATACTGAAGTTTATAGCCAGCGAAGTTTTTATCTATATGGAACAAATCCTAATGCATAATTTGCTTTGACAAGATTCGAATGCAGGACCTATTAGTTGCAGGGCTGCATCTCTAACCACTACACTTTTTAACAAGGGCCAGTCAGTCAGTCAGTGACATTCACTCTTCTTGGCCGGCTCTGCTTACACGGTCCGGCAAAAGAGAATGACAAAAAGAGAATGCTCTACAAACAGGCTCAGTAGAGTTGCAATCACACAAACAATACCTCACAAGGACAGGGTGTTAAATACCAGGCTAAATAGTGGCTGCCAGAGGAAGAGGGCGAGCACAGGTGTGTGTACTGAGGTGATAGAGATTTGCTGTGAGGGGTGCGTTCAGGGGATTTGAAACTGCTGTGAGGGGTGCGTTCATCAGCCTGGTTAGAAAGTCGAGGATGAGTAGTGGAGGCAGACCTTACAATATGGCCATATATTTCTGTATGGGAATAACCTGGGGATGAGGTTACATTAACGCAGGCCAGGTGCATGACAGTGACTGACTTAAGTTGGAAGTGGGTAGCATTATCTTCAAAATGCATTGTTATTTGACATGAATAGAAATAATTTGCCATGGCATATACAGCAGTGGACTCATCAATTCAGGCAACAACTTTGACAGTCAGTGAATGTCATTACAGTCTTTCATTTGTGACAACATTTCTCTACAAAACTCTGATCCTTATGACTAATCTTCTCTGATCACACTATGTACTGTAACACAATTTGTGTTCCTGGGTAGTAAGTGTTATTCTATAATTGCACATGCCTAAAAAGTATAGAAAAGGACTATGATTCCCCACAAACTTTGCTATCGTGACAACAACAGTGGTATTTTGAAAAGTACCTATTTTCCAGAATATTCCAGATAGATTCAGTGCTGAGTAAACCTGGAGTTACTTCTAGATCATTCCAGTAATATAAATAGTAGTGTAAATACCGAAGCCGTATGCCCACAAGTTCAATTTAGTTCCAGCTGCCTAATTTGTTACACAGTGTCATAATTCAATGCATGCAAATACAGTGCCTTCCAGAATTATTGGCACGCTAGGTGAATATGAGCAAAAAAGGCTGTCATTGTTGATATCAACTTGATCTCAGGCATAAAAAATCATATGAATCCAACATTGGAGTGAAAAATGTCAAAAGACAAACAAATTCTCATCAAGATATTCTTTTATTACAAAAAATGTGTGCCACAAATAATGGCAAACAAATAAAATCATAGTGGAAGAGTTTCCAGAAGAAAGTTTTGCCAGAAGAAAGTCTGCTTTCACCAAACTGCAAATGTAAGTGCCTGGACGTTGTTAAATGTCATTTGAAATTTTACTGGAAACTATTGGTACTCAGTCCACTCCTGAACGGTGCAGGGGCCCCGGGCTGGGGACCGGCATAAGAGCCCTGGTGCGTGGTGCCGGCACCAGTGGCACCTGGTCCCTGAGCGTAAGAGGCAGAAGAGTCTCTCCTTCCTGCTCCCAATACTGCAGGGGCTCTTTCAAGAGCCCCCACGAGTGAGGCGGCAGGGGCTCTCTCCTGAGTCCCCATGAGTATGGCGGCAGGGGCTCTCTCCTAAGCCCCCATGAGTATGGCGGCAGGGGCTCTACCTCCCACCACCCCATAGCCCCCCCAAAAAATCATAGGGGAGGGGGTCTTCGGGGCTCGTTGCTGGGCCTGCCTCTGGGAACACCGATGTGGTGTCCACCGGCATCACCGCCTGCTTTGGGGCTCTGGATCCTCTGGCCAAGGATCCAGACCCCAATTCCAATCTTCTTCAAACACGCAGCAGATCTTCTCCGCCATTGTTTGCTGCTCCGTCCTGGTTTGGTTTGGTGGTTCATTCTGTCACGGTGCAAATGAGGCAGGACACTTGAAGCAGAGCGAAAGGGTAACATCCTTTTATTATTTCTCTCCCACAAAAATAACAAAAGAAGAGACACACCACAAACTGAAGGCTAAAGCACAAACAATGAACCACAAACTAAAGCAAAACCAGAGCAACTTAAAAAGGGTCCCCAATCTGAGACAACAAGGTGCAGCTGCCTCTAATTGGGGAGAACAGAACTGCAGCGCAGAGATGCCAAGAGGCATCCTCACGGTCAGGCCATGGCTTTGGCCCCCGGGGGCATAGAGATGCCACAGGCAACCCAGCCAGGACCTGACATAAAGACTGTTTTCTTACCGATGCAGGGTACTGTGCATAAAGAGAAAAAGATTTCCTGTCTTGTTTAACGTGTCATTTTGTGAGATGGTTAGAAGAAATGTCATGAATAACTTTTGAAGGAAAAAAGTTGCCTGCATCTTTGAAATTCTTCTAGGGATAGAAGGGAAAGTGCTTGCTCAGCATCTGACAGTCATTTGGCACCAAGTACAAACTTTGACTGTAAGAAGTCTACAAAAAATGTCTGGCGGATGGAAAGGACAGTATTGTCATTGCTCATTGTTCAGATGCATACGATTTCTGACTCACAGAAAAGCATCTCAGAATTATTGAAAGAGGCTGCCAACCACATCGACGGGACAGTGATGCAGTATGGGCTCAAATTCAGGACATCCTGGCTTGCACATCCATTTGATTCACGTAAGAGCTTTAGGGAAGGTTGCTTTGTAAAGCAAACATCATTACTTTCGTATTATATGAATGCAGAGTTTAATCACTGCCATCATAGAGTCCATCATAGAGGGGATCCTGGCCATCATAGAGTCTATCCTGACCTCCTCTATCACCGTCTGGTACACTGCAGCCACTGCCAAAGACAAGGCCAGGCTGCAACACATCATCCGCTCTGTAGAGGGTGATTGGGTGCAATCTGCCGTCTCTACACGACCTATACACCTCCAGGACGCGGAGGCGAGCGGCAAAGATTGAGGCTGGTCCCACTCACCCCAGAAATTGACTATTCAGTGATCTCCCGTCTGGCAGAAGGCTGAGGTCTATCAGGACCAAAACCTCCCGCCACAAGAACAGTTTCGCCCCTGTTTAAGGTCTAGAGTTCCCTTACCCTCTAAATTCCAATTTAACCACTGTATGTATGTTAGGTATCTAGATGTTTGTTGTATGTAAACCAAATTAACATCACAACACTGTGTGGGCACGAGTGACGGCAAAATATTAGATACAGTAGCTACATGTAGCTACTTGTGTGTGTTGAGTTAGCAATTGTTTTTGCTAAATAAAAGTACAGTAACTTCGTGTTTGCTAAGTTAGACTTATATGTAACCGTTAGTAATAACAAATGCAACCACTAACATTTATCTTGTTAGTTAATCAAGGTAAACATGTGCAACCCTAGCTACCAGTAAACTATGTTAAAATCAGCACATACAGTAGTTGCTTCACATTAGTTCACTGGTATAGCCTTAATTGGCTAATTTGCCTTTATTCTTGGTTAGCCAATTGCTTGAATACTGACTAGTTTACAGATTACTCTGTTTTTTAAGTACACCACTAGAAGATACAGTAGATGTACCAGAATAAGGAATGTGAAGAACCGGTGCCCACTAACTGTTGATCATCGCCAGGGTAAATTTGGTTTTATATTTGGTTTTATAGTCCTTATAATTGTTGTTTTCTCTCTTTAATTTCTCATTCTAAACTGCAGTTTTCTAATAGGTCAAAACCGATATGTGCTAGAGATGTACAGAAAAGTTTGCTATTTTCCTTTACCTGTCCTTGCAAAGGTACTGTACACCTCTCATTTCACCATTATTTTAATTTTGTAAAAATATTTACCTTATTACAACACTTAACATATAGATGTGTTTTACAATAAGTTCCTATCCAGATGACATGTACCTCCTCAAAAACAATTGTATATCCATCTATGCAATACATTTTCAAAAGCTCATTAGCCATATGAGATGGATATCTACAAACAAGAGTGGTGTGTTCCTGTACCTATCCTCTCAAAGGTACACCGTATATATATATATATATATATAACAAAATACTAATGTTTTAACTTAGGAAGAGTTCAGAAATCAATATTTGGTGGAATAACTCAGATTTTAATCACAGCTTTCATGCGTCTTGGCATGCTCTCCACCAGTCTGTCACATTGCTGTTGGGTGACTTTATGCCACTCCTGGCACAAACATTCAAGTAGCTCAGCTTTGTTTGATGGCTTGTGATCATCCATCTTTCTCTTGATCAAATTCCAGAGGTTTTCAATGGGGTTCAGGTCTGGACATTGGGCTGGCCATGACAGGGCCTTGATCTGGTGGTCCTCCATCCACACCTTGATTGACCTGGCTGTGTGGCGTGGAGCATTGTCCTGCTGGAAAAACCAATTCTCAGAGTTGGGCAACATTGTCAGAGCAGAAGGAAGCAGGTGTTCTTTCAGGATAACCTTGTACTTGACTTGATTCATGCGTCCTTCACAAAGACAAATCTGCCTGATTCCAGACTTGCTGAAGCATCCCCAGATCATCACTGATCCTCCACCAAATTTCACAGTCGGTGTAAGACACTGTGGCTTGTAGGCCTCTCCAGGTCTCCGTCTAACCATTAGATGACGAGGTGTTGGGCAAAGCTGAAAATTTGACTCGTCAGAGAAGATGACCTTACTCCATTCCTCTACGGTCCAATCCTTATGGTCTTTTACGAACTTCAGCCTGGCTCTTCTTTGCTTCTCATTGATGAAGGGCTTTTTTTCTAGCTTTGCACGACTTCAGCCCTGCCCCTCGGAGCCTGTTTAAACCGTCCTTGCCTTGCAATTCACCCCAACTGCGGTTTGCCATTCTTTTTGTAGGTCACTTGATGTCATCCTACGGTTGTTGAGTGACATTCGAATGAGTTGACGGTCATCTCGGTCAGTGGACAGTCATTTTCGCCCTCTGCCAGTCTGTAGCTTTGTTTACCCCAATATCTGTGACCTTGTTCTTATGAACCGCCGTCTTTGAAATTTTCAGGATGGAAGCAACCTCAATGTATCCCTCTGCCAGTAAAGCCAGAGTTTAACCCTTGTTTTCCTCACTCAAAGCTTTTCTTTTCAACTCTTTTGTCATGCTCAATAGTTATTTTTTTTATTCAAATTACCTTTGAGGTACTACTTGCACTGTTTTTGCCATCCAGCTGGTCCTATTGCAAGAGGATCAGCAATGCTATAACCCCCCGGCATTTTATGTTCCGACAAGTGCTACAACAGATGTCCTACAACCGGTGGGGGTTAACCTTCCATATTTTACAATGTACGTGTAGCATGAAGTTTTTCCAGAAGCACTGAATTACGTGTGGGAAACTTGCTTTTTTGTGTAAGATATAAGGAAGGGGTTGGAACTCACGATTTTGGAGAGTTTCAGCCCATTTTTCCTTTTAACAAGAGATGGGCCTTAAGATAAGATCTGCCCATAATAATGGTCCCTAAATAACCACTAGTACAAACTGTAGTATATGCAGGTTGGAAAACAAAAAACCTAGCGTTTCACACAAGGTTTGTAATCCACCAAAGCACTACAGTAAACAAACATAACATAAGCAATGCTATTATTTTGAAGAAACAAACAACGCCTGGGTCGACCACACATTATGACTAGGTTGATTGTATCATGGTTGGGTTTAAAATATTGTTAAAGATAAAAATGATTTTTTTTCATATGTATGTATGAGCAATGATGATCTGTGAAATAAAAATGGGTGTTTTATGTCAGCATTAACTTTTAAGTTGCATTACATGGCAAAACGTTACAAACGTACCCAGAATTTAGAGTATAAATTTGCATAAACAACGCTGATTCGTTGACAGGTCAAGATATATTATTACAGGTAAACAAAACATTTGTAAATGCGTATTATGAAATTGTACAACGGGAATTAATGCAAATTGTTTTCTTCACATTGGTAGAAAACAGGCAACAACGGTTGCAAACTAGTATTTGCGAATTTGAGAATACCTGTCTGTGCGTTTGTGTCTGTATGTGTTAGTGTGGGTGGATGCTGGGTAAGATGCACTGCATTCTCGTAATGACTTGAAGCAGCTTGTGAAATCCGATTTTTGATTGCTGTATATGGTCTTATGTTTGTTAAATATTGAAGAGATTAATGGCGATATGGTGACAATAGCCAGCGTTTATATGTAACGGATAAGTTTGTCGTTAATAGATAAAATTAAACGACGTGATGTCACGGCTGACCCGCGATAACTAACGAGAACGGCATTTCTACCGGACCGAGAGCATCACTGTGCTTGTCAAATGTATACAAATAGCTGTATACGAATAACTGTACCCGTGTGGCAATTTTAAGCAATGTAACTGGTCTAGTTCTAACGTGAAGAACGATGACGTAAACCAATGACAAAGAGGCATAACCTTTTTGACGGTTTCCGGGTTGTCTTATTAAATCTGCGGCTACCACGGAAGACAGCTGTTGTTTCAGCGCGGAGTATGCCGTTTACATAGTAAGTACACATTACTTTATTTGAAAGAATTGATTTGAATTGTGTTGCAATTGTAAATGACACATTTGAACTTTTTAAGAATGTATAAAACAATTACATGTTGGTGCAATCCAAGCGCTTTTATCTGTCTTTCATATTGTCTGTTTTATTTCGCTGGTTTAGTCTGAATGGAATTAAACTCTGCCGTGTTTGGAAAACACATCTTTGGACCTTCTAACCTTGGTAAGTAGACTTTTAACATTATTAATAATCAGCTTTAAATACCTGTATACGCTTGGTCTTCTGTTAACCCTCTTTGTATTTATGTCAGCCCAAGTAATCAGCATCAGTGTCAGTTGGATTGTGCCGTTGTGTTCTTACACATCCTGAACAGATACTTTGGTAACCCTTCAAATTACAGCCCGTTACTTACAGGGTAGTTCCCACGTAACTACGTAGTAACAAGAATGTAAGTACGTGGTAAGAATGAGTAGTTATTTAGAAACAATGTAGGTGTTACGTGTACTTATGAACGAAGAACGATTCTACTCCAAAACTACTTAGTAAACAGACAGGTGATAAAAATGCAATTTTGAAAGTATATAATTGTCATTCTTATTCGTGCTTATGAATTTACCATTTAAATGTGACTTTTTTAAGTCACATTTAATTATTTTATTGCAAGCTCGCTCGCAGAATTAAGGATTTAAGAGAAAAGAAAGATGACGCGCATTTCTCCGCTTTGCGCAACTTTTCACCGCCAACACGCTTTGGGCAATGGGTTCTTGCCAAACCAAAAGCCGCGTTGACATCAATCACAAATGTATGAATTGGTTATAGATGCGTGTTACGAATCAAGCCACAGAAAGCACTTATCTGTTGGGTGTCAAACAGCCCCCAATGCTTCGCCTCATAATAGCTGGCCACATGAACGTTTTTTTCTCCAATGTACCGGATCGAAAGCGCTCCAATGTAGGCTGTTATTTCGTCGCTTTGAAAGCGAAAAGCTGACGAATGAAATGTATAGGCTTAACAAATAAAGAGTTTCTCAGATTTTACTGTTGTTGAGGCCAATTAAACTCTAACATTAGAAGGCATACTTTAATGTGGATAACAAAAGTTGCCTGGCTCACTATGCAAATCTCCTAAATGTTGTGTTGTTTCCAAATGAAGATACAAATAAGATCCATTAGCTTGTGGTGGAAATACACAATAAAACTAGTCTATTTCGTAATATCACCTGATAAAAAGAAAATAAATGTGGTAAATTATCATTTGTTTTCAGTTAATACTCCATGACATACCTTCACGCCATCATCCTGTTGTAGCTTATTTTTTCCTATACCTTGTGAACTTCACCCTTACTTACCATGTAAGTTCCTAGTAAGTCCATCATCTTTAACTAGTTCTTATACGGTACCAACAACACTTACAGTGTAAGTACTAGGAAAGAGGGCTGTAATTTGAAGTGGTGTCCGTTCCCACGTAGTTACAGTGTAGTTACAAGGAAAGAGGGCTGTCATTTGAAGTACTGTCTCTTCCCACATAGTTACAATGGAGTTACAAGGAAAGAGGACTGTAATTTGAAGCGGTGTCTGTCACCACATAGTTACAGTGTAGTTACAAGGAAAGAGGGCTGTAATTTGAAGCAGTGTCTGTCCCCACATAGTTACAGTGTAGTTACAAGGAAAGAGGGCTTTAATTTAAAGCGGTGTCTGTTCCCACGTAAATACACTGTAGTTACAAGGAAAGAGGGCTGTATTTTGAAGCGGTGTCTGTTCCCATATAAATACACTGTAGTTACAAGGAAAGAGAGTTGTAAATTGAAGCGGTATCTGTTCCCACATAGATACACAGTACTTACACTTACTAAGCAAGTATGCTTTGGTGTAGTCAAATGAAGCAGAGTGTAGTATATTTCAGAAGGTTTGTCTCATTCTTTTACATCATAAAAACCTGGCATTTTAACAGGGGTGTGTAGACTTTTTATATCCACAGTATATCAATACAGCATGCCCTGAACCGGGGGGAAATGAAAATCGGTGCCTACTATGTTGATGGATACGCTGAACGAGATGGTGTGTGGACAGTCTTTTAATTTCTAGGGTGTTTCTGGCATGGCCACCCAAAGTGTCATTGTTCAACAAGCACCAACCCGGTGACAAAGATTCGGTACGGGTTGATGCACCAACAATGGCTAACAAAGCTTGAGGCTTTAAAAGAACAACACAACGTACATGTTCAGTACATATGTGAGTGAGAGTGGAATCAGCTTAAAACACATCCACAGATGTCAAAGCTTTCTTGAAGACCTTTGATGCTCCAGAGCACCTTGAACCTCGGGATGCTCTTTTTGGCGGTCGTACCAACGCAATTCATTTGAAGTTTACGGCTCGAGAAGGGGAGACTATTCAGTATTACGATGTCTGTAGTCTTTACCCATTCTGCAACAAGACAAAGACTTATCCGATTGGGCATCCAAACATAATCTTTCGAGATTTCAAACCGCTAGACACCTACTTTGGTATTGTTGGGGCTACGGTATGTCCGCCGAAAGGCCTTCATCACCCCGTTTTACCGCACAGGGCCGGCGGTAAGCTGTTCTTTCCCTTGAATAGATTATGTGCAGAGTCTGAAAACCAGGTAACTGATTGTTCACATACTGATTCAGAAAGAGCTTTAACTGGTACCTGGTTTTCTATTGAGCTGGTTAAGGCTGTTGAGAAAGGTTATCGCACTGTGAAAATATTCAAAGTCTGGGATTTCACCAGGACATCAGATAATCTTTTTGCAGATTACATGAGAACATTCCAGAAGCAGAAGCAGGAGCTAGCGGGTTCCCACCATCAGTGGTTGACGATGATGCTAAAGTACTGTATATCCGTGAATATCATGAAAAGGAGGGTGTGCAGCTTGACAAGGAAAACAATTGTTGCAAACAGTGCTAGGCGATCTTTGGCTAAATTGGCAATGAAAGTCTTGGGGGAAGATGGGTGAGCGGTCTAACCTTAGGAACACAATGTTAATTCATCTCAGACAGTTGCGATGGTATAGTGGCATTACCCAAAACAGACACCAATCAAACCATGGAACGGCAGCATTTTTATTGCAGCGTTCACAACCGCTTACGCTAGACTTGAGTTGTATTCACTCTTGGAGAAGTTGGATAGATGCGTACTCTACACAGACACTGATTCGGTGATCTTTGTCACACGCCACGGGGATTGGGTGCCCCCACTGGGGCCATTTTTGGGTGACTTGACCAATGAGTTACCAGATGGTGACAGCATCACAAAATTAGTGGTGGGCCAAAGACGTATGGTTACAAAACCGTTAAAGGTCTGACCTGTCTCAAAGCAAAAGGCATTACACTCAACAGCTACAACACAAACCATTGTTAATTTTCGCTAACTCGACTGGTTGAAAACTTTGTACGAGGCGAGGGTGGTGATGATGATCACGTCCTTGCTAATGCAGACACAATTGCGAGAGATAAAAAAATTCACATTTAAAAACCGAGTACTGTCTAAGCATTAGAGTTGTGTACAGCAAGCGTGTACTCCTCCCCGATTACAGCACAAGGCCTTATGGGTACTAAAACACATTCTAGGATGGGTAGCAGTTTTGACCCATGACTTCAACACCCATTCAGCTGTGTCATTAATGGCCCCAGTAACTAGGGTAAAACATATTTTGTGAATATGTTGTTGGATAATGCTGACGTTATTTTCTCCAAAGAAATTCAGAATATCGTCTGGGTTTATTCATGTTGGCAACCTGTATGATGAAATTTTGAAGGTCAGGGAGATTACTTTTATAGAAGGTCTACCAACATTGCTGTGTGATGACAATCTGCTACCGATTCAGAAAAACAACCTTTTAATTATTGACTATTTAATGAAAAGTGCATCAGAGAGTTTGGAGATGGAGAGAGTTTTCACACAATATTCACACCACACCTTAGATTAAGAGCTATTTCACAGAGTGATAGAATGAGGTCGGTGGAAGCTGATTCTAAAATAACTTTTCGTTCACTCGCCGGTGCCTTAAATAGCATCTTCAAAAGTGGTAAATTTCTACGAATGCGTTTAGACATGATCAAACTTTCTTAGGAACGTACACGACAGGCCAATATTTGCTTATCACGCTTACTCTGGTACATCCTAGCTACAAACTTTGAGACTAGCGCATCATTTTCTCGTAAATCATCAACATAAAAAGACATAGCGTCTTTATAACTCAGACCTCTTGTCATTAGATAGAGAAAGAACACACAATTTTGTCCACACGTGGTTGAAATCATGTCCTGGACTTGATTTGAACTGTATTCACATTCTCACAGGTTTGCAGAAAGGCACTGATTGACTTTGGAAAATACGTAAAATCTGGGGGGTTTCCAAAACTGTCATAAAACCTTCCAACGCCATCGTCTGTGATGTAAATAGCCAGCCAGTGCTCCCGGGGTGATTGCTCGGGTGTGTATTAACAATCATCATTAATGCAACATCTCGGACTGGTCCACTAGGTAGTTGTTCGCATGCCAGCACAACATAAAAATGAGTCCTAGATGAAAATTGGTTCACCACACCAGTCAACTCTGCGGTATTAATTTCCACACCGTTTTCCTAATAGTGGTCAACCATGACTTGTCGCCGGTTTGACACTTCGATAATGGAGTCAAAAATTCAATAAACAACCAAATTAATTGTGTGGGGCAGTGGTTGTCTGAACCTCATCTCAAGTTGTACATTCCCTGACTTGATCAAGGATAGGTGCTGACCACATTCCACACTTCAACACCCATTCAGCTGTGTCATTAATGGCCCCAGTAACTAGGGTAAAACATATTTTGTGAATATGTTGTTGGATAATGCTGACGTTATTTTCTCCAAAGAAATTCAGAATATCGTCTGGGTTTATTCATGTTGGCAACCTGTATGATGAAATGTTGAAGGTCAGGGAGATTACTTTTATAGAAGGTCTACCGACATCGCTGTGTGATGACAATCTGCTACCGATTCAGAAAAACAACCTTTTAATTATTGACTATTTAATGAAAAGTGCATCAGAGAGTTTGGAGATGGAGAGAGTTTTCACACAATATTCACACCACCGTAACCTGAGTGCAATGTACCTTGTCCAAAACATGTTTGTTAAAGGCAAATCTAGTAGAACTATTAACTTGAACACAAACTACCTCATCTTATTCAAAACCCCCCGTGACAATCAGCAGATAAGCATTTTAGGCAGACAGATATACCCCGGTCTTTTTTGGTTCTTCATGGAGAGTTTAAAGATGCAACACATCCACCTTTTGGTTATTCACTTATTGACTTTAAAGCTACAACACCAGAAGACTACCGTCTGAGAAAGGGGGTTGTTTTCAGGGGATTGGCCTGTCGTGTACGTTCCTAAGAAAGTTTGATCATGTCTAAACGCATTCGTAGAAATTTACCACTTTTGAAGATGCTATTTAAGGCACCGGCGAGTGAACGAAAAGTTATTTTAGAATCAGCTTCCACCGACCTCATTCTATCACTCTGTGAAATAGCTCTTAATCTAAGGTGCGGAAATATACCCTTAACAGAATCTAAGCGCGGAAAAGTAAAGTGACAAAAAGCCAACATTATATACATGTCTAGAAAGAACACTGCAGTCACAAAGAAAAGAAAAACCATCAACCAATCTGGAGGTTTTCTACTACCATTACTAAGCATTGCAGTACTGTTCCTAACCAGTGTAATTGCATCGAGGCACGGTTAAACAACATGGATCATGCTCAGAAAATGTTTCTGGTGCCACAACATCAGTTAGAAAATGTGCGAGAATCCAAAACGACTAGCACCAATGTAAGACAATCTGTTGAAAATGATTTGGACTCGTCAATTCGCAATATACTGTTGAAGCCTGATATGGATTTACATGAGAAAGCTAAAAGATACTCTGCCATTTTACAAAGATTTTTGACTGTTGTGAGACAGGAGGAGCTTGACACAAATACACTGACTTTAAGTCTACCCGGGTCTGAGACTGGGCCTGATGTAGTAAACATGACTGAGACTAAGCAAACTGTTGACCGAAATGTTAACGTTGTTGATGAAATTTTGGATAATGTGTCCGCGAGGAAGAATGTTGAATATATTCTTAATATAATGCACAGGTCTAAAGATTTGACTTCATGGACTTCAAATGGTGAATTCATTTTCAAAGGAGAGATAATCAAGCGTTCGCACCTGTTGGATCTGGTTAAAAGTGTGACAGCAACCAATAAAATTGCTGACGCTAGAAGGCCATTGGGTTGGGGATTGTTTTTAGAGGCCATGGCATGTCTCAACATGCCTTTTGCAAATATTCCAAGTGAGCTTGTAAGGCGTAAAATCAATTTGTATAAACAAACATCTGGTGACACAATGGATGATCTAGCCACACCCCCAGCATCTGGTCATCAACCAACTAAAGCTTTCTTTGTACCCCCTACCACGGACCCCACAAAATGGCTTCCATTTTAATGTGTTTTTATTTTATGCTTTTTTATCATTTGTGATTCATTGTCAAAGTCTATGTTTTACCTTGAATAATTGTTGTATGAAAAATACTATGTAAATATTGATGTGGTTTTACGAATGGTTTATTTTTGAATAATAAAGCTGACATACACATGATTTACTTTTCTATTTCTTCAACAACCATGACACAAATTAAACGATTCACAAGATTGAGCATGTTGTATGCAATTAAATATTTGCTTATCACGCTTACTCTGGTATATCCTAGCTACAAACTTTGAGACTAGCGCATCATTTTCTCGTAAATCATCAACATAAAAAGACATAGCGTCTTTATAACTCAAACCTTTTGTCATTAGATAGAGAAAGAACACACAATTTTGTCCACACGTGGTTGAAATCATGTCCTGGACTTGATTTGAACTGTATTCACATTCTCACAGGTTTGCAGAAAGGCACTGATTGACTTGGGAAAATACATAAAATCTGGGGGGTTTCCAAAACTGTCATAAAACCTTCCAACGCCATCGTCTGTGATGTAAATAGCCAGCCAGTGCTCCCCAGGGTGATTGCTCGGGTGTGTATTAACAATCATCATTGATGCAACATCTCGGACTGGTCCACTAGGTAGTTGTTCGCATGCCAGCACAACATAAAAATGAGTCCTAGATGAAAATTGGTTCACCACACCAGTCAACTCTGCGGTATTAATTTCCACACCGTTTTCCTAATAGTAGTCAACCATGACTTGTCGCCGGTTTGACACTTCGATAATGGAGTCAAAAATTCAATAAACAACCAAATTAATTGTGTGGGGCAGTGGTTGTCTGAACCTCATCTCAAGTTGTACATTCCCTGACTTGATCAAGGATAGGTGCTGACCACATTCCACATCTGGCGCGCAGTTGAATGCATAAAGGGCATAGCCGTGTAAGAAGTCAGACCTGTCAATAGCCAAGGCTTGGTCCTTTAGTTGTTTTACTGAAGCTAAGGCCAACTGGTAAAATTCACACACTGCTGACCCCGTTGTGTAATTTGGTTGGAATGGTTTGCTAGGAAATTGCTGACCGTCTACATACATTGCCATAAACTCCAAATTATAATGTTTGAAATTAAATGGATTTTTTGTGTAACTTCCTTTAAAACTGTCATTGTCCACCAATCCAACAACAATACATTTTGGCAGAGGTCCTAAAAACAGGTTTTCCTGGTTGCCAACGCGACCCCCCGCCGGTAAACTAAATGTCTTCATACACACTCTTTCAATTTGTTACTTGGCAGTGGTTGAGATTAGCGCTAGAGCGTGTCCAAGTTTCACGGCTGGTGAAACAGACAGTTTCTTGACAAAGAGTGACGCAGATAATATATGCAAACGGTAACGCACATCACCAGCTCCCATAAGACAGCACTTGTCTTTACCGCGGACCATCCTAACCTTTATGTCAACACCGTTTAACATGAGTTTCTCTTGAAAGAAGATATCACTACGAACAGGGCCGATCATTTCAAATGTACTCTCCGCTGAATAGGCAGCCCTTTTCGTGAGTTCATCTTTCTCGCCTGCAGGATCTCTAACATCCATGTGACCTGCGGCATCCTTGTGAAACAAACCAGCTGAAAATTGTGTTTTTAATGTATCACGTCCATAATTCAGAATGCTCTCTATAACAGCTCTGTAGGGGTATGTGTTGCTACTCTGGCTAATTAAACGATCAACCAAGGAGACATCCACTTGTGAAAATAGGGTGGCTATCGGGTAGTTGATAACCCCAACACGTGCTCCGGCATCAATATTAATTCAGTCCGGTTTAGTGACTTTTACAAGTCGGTACAACAAATTATTGTTTAGGTTGACGTAGTCTTCGCCATTTCCTGCAATAAAGAACTCCTGAGGGGCTGCGTTTGATATTGCTGATAGGGTCGGTATTTCAATGTATGAATTTTTCTCAACAGATGTCTGTGAAAGGAACTGTGAATAAATCCAACTCTGTTTTCATACATTCACCAGACATACGGTGTAGGAGTGCCATCTTCCCAAAATATGTTCTTAATCAACCTTGCAGTGTTCCCTTTGAGTGTCCTCTGAGCTGTATGTTTTCTTTTAACCCCGGCTCTTGTTTTTGTCTCATTCTTGAGTTTTTTACTCTTTGGTAGGCTCCTACCAGGTGGTCTCTTTCTAACACCTCGAGTCATAGCCATCAATCCAGATCCATCCTGCTGTTTCGTTTGGCGTGCCATAACATTGCTGCCAACCTCGCCAACTATATTCCTCGCTGCATTTTTCAAATGTGGTTTTGCTATTGAGAACCCACGCTTCAACAAAGGTATTGCCATCCGGAAAAGCCCTCGGAAAAGCCACCCTAGATCAGCCCCATACATTGCAGCGCTACCATGATGCCCCGGTAAACCGTTACCAGCCTGTGTTGTGTAGTTTTCAACATACCTTTGAGGATCATCGTAGAGTTTCTGAGGCTGCTTATAGTCTTGTAGTCTATATATCTTATAGCCTAAAAGATTGTTTGACGGGTCAGAAGTGTAATTTTGCAATCACCTTTCCCACTACGAATGAAACCAGCTGATTCTGAGCTGAAATCAGATTTTACTTCAATACAGATCTCATCAAACTGACTCTTACTAAGAGGTACGTAGTGTGGCTTGTCGTACGTCACTGTGACAACTTCGTTCTTTTTACCCGCAATATGTACAGTTCTCAACAGCGGGACATGACTGTCACCAACTCGTTGATAATCAATTATATCTGTGTAGATGTATAGGGTGTTAAACCCTGCCAGAATTTCTGGGGAATGGGCCGTACCATGGGGCGTACCACCGATGGTTTAAGCCTAATATCTGTTCCAATTTTGCACTAAATTTCAAACTAAAATGGGGCTCGCCTTTTAGAAACATTGTTTTTAAAGTCATCATACCTCGCCCATACACCATGTGGTTTCATATAAATCTTGATCTCTGCCACTAGTTTTCCTATGCCGTTGTAATAACCGGTGTTGAGTTCATATTTCCAAGTTTTGTCGTGTTTCGAGTCATGTAGTTCAAATGCGTTTTCACCCCATGTAAAAGTCTTCCACGTATGTGGGAATTGGAATTCTATCAAAGATACTTCCCAATCACCTTTCAAATCTATACCTTTGGCAAATTTTGTGGTATAGCTCGAACTCGAATTGTTTGGATAGACATGTCTCGACGAGTTACTGGGCAGCGTTATGTAGAAACCGCCGTCACCCATGCTGATCGCAGTCAATGTAAATGACGTGATCCTGCAAATCCTAGAGTTTTATCCAGTTTCTAGGTCAAGGACTTGTTTGATGTTATCCAGCTGTTGAATTCCTCAGGCCAACCAAGCCATTTCACAAGACTCATTTTCTTCCCTTTCGGTACTTTCTCATTTAGAACTGCTTCCACTTTAAAAGTTTCATCCTTAGCCATGATTATTTTCAGTAATTCCTGTTCATAAAAGGTCCCAACTATCACATCACCATCATAATCTTTTATTCTATATACAGGAGGTACCCGCGGAATGCATTCTGTTATTGTAAAATATTCATCTTTGTACCCTTTTTCACAGCCTTTGGTAAACGCCCCTCTCAACTTTGAGAGGCTCACAGTATCCCAAACCCGGAACTTGTAACTTTGATTACCATTTCTCATCATTGTTGTACCATACAGGTTCTTGAGAACTAGTCTAACATTTTCTTCACAAACCTCAGCAGGCTTCATCTTAATAGACCAATGGTAGCTGTGGTTGTAACCATGAACTAAATCTTGAACAGAGTTGGCACCACGAGTCCAAAAGTGGTGGGGCAAAATTTGCGACATATTGGGGCATTTCTCGGGGACCAGACCATTTTTCCTTCACTTGTGAGGTAAACTTGGGTCCTACTTATATGCTTAGTTGACGAAAGATCATTGTAAACATTCACATACATTTGAGTAACTGGAATGTTTAGCTAGCTAGGTTTTGAAAGGTTTTACAAATGTCAACATAACAACCCCACGTCACCAGTGTCAATTTAACAAACTGACTTAATTAGTGTCCCTTGCCTTGGCCTTGGATGGCAGCAGCAGATCGCTTCATCTGTACTCGTCTTTTTCCCGTGCCAAAAATGTAATCAGTGAGCTTAAAATAATGCTACTTAGCTAGCTAGGTAATAATGTAATGTAAAGCTACTAAATACAGGCTACTATATGTAACAATAGCAGTTTTGTCAGTTATGGATATGATCATTCTATTGTGATGGGGATAAGGGAGTTTGACATACCTTGTTTTTTTACTAATAAAATTTGCACAGACTGTGTTTTCACCTGACAAGGAAGCAGGCGATAGTGGAGCATGAGCAAAAAAAGTAGCTAGTAACCATCTGCACTGACTCAATTCTAACGATTACCTGCTAACCAATGAGTTGTTGAGAGGCATGGTCGACGCTCTGCCTCCGGGGGCCGAATTGGCTGTAGCTAGGCGCTCACTGTGACTGACAGGTGTATTCACTTATTTATTGCCTGGTTGCTGTCAGCGTTTGAGCTAGTGCGTTATATTCAACAGAGTAAACAGGCTGAAATTTGGAGAAGTGTTTTATCAACTTGTTCAATTGCAAGAAATTCATGTCTATTTTTTCGTTGTAAAATTTTTTTTGTACATTTATAATAGTAGATAGATTGAATGCCCTCGATACTCCGCTGCGTTGAAAGTGGTGGGGCGGCGCCACACCACTTTGAAAAGAACTGGGGCAAATGCCAGCTCGCCACACATTTGACGGCGGCTCTGATCTTGAATTACCTCAACATAGCGATGAGTGTTGGCAGCTGTGAGATGCCTCCACATTCGTGATTTAATTGTTTTATTAAATCTCTCAACAATACTCGCTTTGACATCATTTCCTGTAGCAAAATGTTTTATGTTGTACTTCTTCATTAACATTTCAAAATGTGAATTAAAAAACTCCTTCCCCTTGTGCGTTTGGACTTTTTGTGGTGTTCTTCCTTCTTTTAATGTCTTCAAATGCTCGCTTTACCTCGATAGAGCTTTTATTTCTCAGCACATGAATCCATGTTTATTTGCTTAATACATCTATGCATGTTAACATAAATTTCATGTTATCATTTTCCACACTATGAAATTGTGAATTTTTATCATGAACAATAACTCTATTTCTTTGAAAATGTATAGCTACAGGCCTGTGTAGCGTGTATGTATCCTGGGTGAGTAGCCAGTCATTTGCCTCGCCATTTTTGAGGATCTCCCCAGTTTTTTCCAAGTACGCTCTTTTCAAACCCTCTCTACCCACATAAGCACCAGGGTTTGCCAGGTCGTAGTAAATACTTTTCATAACCTATTCCGACATCGTAGAGCATTTGGTCAATAATGAGAAGTAATACATGTTTAACATTCTTTTATTTGAGTATTCGGAATTACACGTTATCCAAGAATTTCAGAAAAGTTACACAAACATTCAGATTTCTGCTGATTAGAAAATCTGTAAACATTTTAGAAATACAATCTACATCCACAGCATCATTACTCAACAATTTTATCACACTAACATCTGTTACATACGTAAACAAATAACAGGTGCCCAATTTGGAAGTCTTTGTTGTCAGCATTTGAAAATGTTAGAAGTTTATACATGAAGTTGTTTAGAGCATTTGATTCAACACCGTTTGACAACAATTGCAGCCAATCATCAGATGTGTTCCTGACCGTTTCCATATGCTTGTTCAGATTATTAAAACGTTTTATACTGACATGGTCTTGGTTATTACAAGATCTACAACCGTCAATTCCACTCTTGATAGCTTTGCGCATCATCTCTTTCCTTGCTAAAGCCACAGAATTTGTTTAGATACATGTAAACACGACAACTGAAGTTATCCATCCTTAGACACCAGGCTCCTTGTTTTCGTCGCACCAAGACTCTAATGCATTGCATACAGCTTCCTCATTAAATGTATCCATGTATACATCCCTGTTCTCACTCAGTCTCTGTGTGACGTTCGGCTCCGACTTGAGCTCGTGCAGAAAGTTCTTAGCGAACGGCAAGAATGTCTTCTCTGGCTCGGGTGGTCCACTTTACATCCTATGCATGCTTTGTGGAGAATAGCCGCAACGTTTTCCAGAATCATACCCAATGTTGCTTTGATGATCTTTAAAACTTGTGGTGCAAGGCGTTTGTCCATTTTGTGTTAACTCTTGTCAACATTTGAAAGGTATGACAGATTAAGAGGTCTTAGCTGATCACCAATCCGGTCAAGCCAATGGTAGTTTCTCGTTGGATATACAGGTGGAATCGAGCTGTCGGGGTCCGGGGTACCGAAGAAGGCTTCAGCGTTGTTAGCCAAGGCATCACACATCCAGCCCTCAGCCTTGGGTTCTTCAAACTCTGGTTGGTTGTATTCTTGAGACATGTTTCGTAAATTCTTCCGACTGCTTGATAGTCACGGGCAGACTTTCTGTTTTTATGCTGTGTTGAGGACTGTGTTAGCTTAAGGCGGGGCTTCAGGGTCTTAAGTCAGTCGAACATTCCGCAGTCATAACCTGCTGACATTTTCCGGAAATAGCTCCAATCTGACAGAGTCATACTTTTTCATTCCTTCGACAACTTTAAACAGTACATCTACCGTATTATGTGTGCCGTCTTTTGGGCCCAAATAAAACACTTTTCGAAAGGAGTCCCATAAACTGGTGTTAAAAACCACTTGATCAGTCACACAAGCCTTAAACTCTTGGCCTTCGGGTAATTCATAAAATGCAACCTCCGGTATCTCTGGGTTGAAAATGTATCCACCGTCGTCCAATTTCCACTCCCGTGCCAACATATCCCGGTGTAGTTGTTGGATTCGGGTTAAACTCTGCATCGGTTTCTTCGGGGCTGGCATGTTGATTGCGTCTCTGCTGTCCATTTGTAATCTCTTGCCAACTCGCTGAGCAGCGGTTAAGCTGCTGGCTTTCATTGGTGTTTCACCCAAAACGTTGATCGCAGCACAATCCACCATGGTTTGTAATGTGTAGGTAAGTTTACTCAGGCAAAACTGAATGACCATCACCGGGGTCTGCGTGGGTTAAATACACAGACCACGCCAATCATCCCATAAAACATGAAAGGTTAACACCCACCAGTTGTAGGACATCTGTTGTAGCACTTATCGGAACATAAAATGCCAGGGGTTATAGCATTGCTGAACCCTGGCGCCATTTGTTAAACACCAAACATCTTGCAGCTGATATAACAATTATTTATTGCCTGGGAATTTAACATTCCAGAACCCCAAGACCCATTTTTTAAACATCAAACATAGTGCCCCTGTTGTAACACTTGTCCAGGCTGTTTATCAATCGTTGTAAAACATCAAACATGGACACATCAATACAATCATAAATTACAAAGTCACCGGATATGCATACGTCATTCCGGAAGTCCCGCCCTAAAACACATCATACAGGAAGTCCATATGTCACACCGGAAGTCCCATCCAGCGAAACGGATGTCCCGTCCACCTGTCAAATCAATCTGGAAGCCCCGCCCTCCAGGGTCATAAATCACCAAAGTGAAAGAATATACCCTACATAAATTACTGATGCTGATTTAAGAAAAATTTGGTGTGGTCTCTTAATTTTTTCCAGAGCTGTATATATCAATGCAACTCTATTACTAAACATAGATTAGCTTTTTGTTACAAACCCCGTGGCTCTAGCAGTTTAGGGTGGATGGTACAGAGACCCGTAACATAAAACTCATGCAAAGTGGTGTAGTGTACAGGAACAATGAGAACAAACAACACAGACAACCAAAGCTACTGTCAAACATAAAACGTTTATTATAAACACACGGTAAAGGGGTTAGGGAAAAGGGGCTGAGCTGGACCCAAGAAATGAAATAATACAGTCCAAACACCCCTAAACTGAACTTGCCCGCCTCAAGAACCGCTTAGTTAACTACTAACCAATACAAAAACACAGTGGGTGGTCCGCTCAGTTCTAACTAGTGTTTTTAGACAAAGTTTTCCTACGGGTTGTGTATGCCCAAGGGCGACTTGCTAAAAAAAAACTTTTCCCAGGGACACAGGGACAAAAGAAACACACAGGTTGAACAAGGACTAAACAGCAAACAATTAACTAGACAACACCAAACAAAACACCACAGCAATACATACATGAAACAGGATGAAACAGGACAAAGTGAGATGTATGTGCTAAACTAAGTGATGTATGTGTGAACAAAGTGTCTGTCTATCAAAACGGATATGTATCTCAAGAGTGTCTATGTCAATGTGGGGGAAAGCAAAAGAGTCCCTTTGGGAGAACCAACTGACTGGGTTTTTAAACCAGGGATGTGTGATGTGATTAAGTAAAGGATAAAAGGAACATGTGGTGCAATTAGGATGGGTGTCCACTGATTGGTCCACCTCAGCAGTAAGACGATGCACTCATGATTGCCAGGTGGGAAACACCAACAAGCACAATCAGGAACATAAAGGACACCTGGGGAAATGGCAGGAGGGGAAAAACACAAACGCACATACAGGGTACCTGCATGCATAACACTTTTTTAAATAACATTCTATCAAGAAGACATGTACCTCTGAAACCACATTTATTTTGTTCACTGACCTTCCATCTCTAGAGTACAGACCGTGGATTTGCCATTTTCAATTTCAATTTTAGCAGCTCTTGGCCATCTCTACTGTTATTTTTTTAATAGCTCACTGTCCATATGAGCAAGAGATCTACAAACCAGGGTGGTGTGTTTTGGTAACTCTCTTCTAAAAGGTACACCTCTTGGTTTTTCCAAATTCATCTGTATTATATTTTAGAAATATTTGTAATATTATTTTAAGTCTATTACCTAACTAACATGAACTTATCTCCACATACAGTGGATATAAAAAATCTACACACCCCTGTTAAAATGTCAGGTTCTTGTGATGTAAAAGAATGAGACAAAGATAAATCATGCCAGAACTTTTTCCACCTTTAATGTGACCTATAACGTGAACAATTCAATTGGAAAACAAACTGAAATCTATGAGGGGAAAAAAATAAAAAACTCACAATAACCTGGTTGTATATGTGTGCACACCCTTAAACTAATACTTTGTTGAAGCACCTTTTGATTTTATTACAGCACTCAGTCTTTTTGGGTAGGAGTCTATTAGCATGCCACATCTTGACATGCCAATATTTGCCCACTCATCTTTGCAAAAGCACTCCAAATCTGTCAGATTGCGAGAACATCTCATGTGCACAGCCCTCTTCAGATCACCCCACAGATGTTCAATTGGATTAATGTCGGGCTCTGGCTGGGCCATTCCAAAACGTTAATCTTCTTCTGGTGAAGCCATGCTTTTGTGGATTTGGATGTGTGCTTTGGGTCGTTGTCGTGCAGAAAAGTGAACTTCATCTTCAGCTTTCTAGCGGACGCCTGAAGGTTTTGTGCCAAAATGGCCTGGTATTTGGAATAGCCCCATCCTGACTAAGGCCCCGGTTCCAGCTGAAGAAAAACAGCCCCAAAGCATGATGCTGCCACCACCATGCTTCACTGTGGGTATGGTGTTCTTTGGGTGATGTGCAGTGTTGTTTTTGTGCCAAACATACCTTTTGGAATTATGGCCAAAATGTTCGACCTTGGTTTCATCAGACCATAACACATTTTCCCACGTGCTTTTGGGGGACTTGATGTTTGGTTTTGCAAACTGCAGATGGGCTTGGATGTTTTTCTTTGTAAGAAAAGGCTTCCGTCTTTCCACCCTACCCCATAGCCCATTCATATGAAGAATACGGGAGATTGTTGTCACATGTAGTACACAGCCAGTACTTGCCAGAAATTCCTGCAGTTCCTTTAATGTTGCTGTAGGCCTCTTGGAAGCCTCCCTGACCAGTTTTCTTCTTGTCTTTTCATCAATTTTGGAGGGACATCTAGTTCTTGGTAATGTCTCTATTGTGCCATATTTTCTCTACTTGATGATGACTATCTTCACTGTGTTCCATGGTATATCTAATGCTTTGGAAATTCTTTTGTACCCTTCTACTGACTGATATCTTTCAACAATGAGATCCCTCTGATGCTTTGGAAACTCTCTGCGGATCATGGCTTTTGCTGTGAGACGCAACTAAGAAAATGTCAGGAAAATCCTACTAGAACAGCTGAACTTTATTTGTGATTAATCAGAGTCACTTTAAATGACGGCAGGTGTGTAATGACTTCTATTTAACATGAGTTTAAATGTGATTGGTTAATTCTGAACACAGCCACATCCCCAGTTATAAAAGGGTGTGCACACTTATGCAACCAGGTTATTGTAAGGTTTTTATTTTTCATTTTTCCCCCTCAAAGATTTCAGTTTGTTTTTCAATTAAATTGTTCACATTATAGGTCACATTAAAACTAGAAAAGGTTCTGACATGATTTATCGTTGTCTCATTCTTTTACATCACAAAAACCAGGCATTTTAACAGGAGTGTGTAGATTTTTTATATCCACTGTATACTGTATTATACGAAAGTAATGATGTTTACTTTACCTAAATCTCTTACCTGAATCAAATGGATGTGCAAGCCAGGATGTCCTGAATTTGAGCTCATAGCACGTCACTGTCCCATCGAGGTGGTTGGCAGCCTCTCTCAATAATTCTGAGATGCTTTTCTGGGAGTCAGATATCGCACACATCTGAACAATGAGCAAACACGATACTGTCCTTTCCATCCGTCAGACATTTCCACACCCTTCTTGTATATTCATATTCAGTGATTCGGGTCTGCTGTTGTTTTGGTCTGAAACTGTGAGATAACCACGCGCCACTAATTTGAATATACCAGATGGAAATGTGTTATTATGAAATAAATGTGGCATTATGAAATTCAAGTCCCTTGAAATAAATAATTGTGGCATTATTAAATAAAAATCTCTTGAAATAAATAAATGTGGAATTATGACATAAAAGTCCCCTGAAATAAATTATTTTCAAACATGAAGCTATTTATTGATATATTGCCTCATTTATGTATTTATTGCCTCATTTCTTTATTTCAGGATTTATTTCATAGCCATATTTATTTAATATCGACTTAAATGGCATTCCATAAACTTGATCCAAATGTTAACAAATCAGGTTGTACAACTAAACTAATAATTTTAAACTGAATGGTATGGAAAAAAATGCATTGAATGATCAGCAGCTTGTCATACTTTTTAATGCAAGGGGTGGACATAATAACTGAAACACCTAATAAGGAGTAGGGCCACCTTTTGACTTCAGAATAGATCCAATCCTTCTTAGAATTGTGATGCTCCAAAAATGGAGACCCAAACGCAGGTGGAGAGAAACCGGAGGTATTTTAATGAGCATGGCTCTTGGATCAAAAGTAAAAACAGTGAAAAATGCCTCAAAACGACAAGAGAAAATAACACAGGAAGTCTCTTCTAATGTGCCGCAGCACATAGGTAATGGAACGTACAGCAAATCAACATAGGACACCGAACCCAGAACTGAAGGAGTGTTTATATATACTGATAACGAATAATGGGTGTCAGGTGTGTGCTGCATGATCCAAAACAAAAACCAGACATGGAGCAAACGGGACGGTGGCAGCTAGTAGGCCGGTGACGTCGACCTACTGAAGCGGGACACCCCAGGGAGGGGTACAGAGGAAGGTGGAGTCGTCACAGTTGACTATGGCTAACAACTCCCGATCCCCCACACTGTAGTTGCGCTCCGCAGGGGTCAGCTTTTTTGAGTAAAAGGCACAGGGTCGGAGCTTGGGGGGAGACCCCGTGCGCTGGGACAAGACAGCACCGACCCCTACCTCGGAAGCGTACACCTCTACCACGAAGGGCAACTCAGGATTGGGGTGAGCCAAGACGGGGGCCGAAGTGAACAGTTCCCGGAAGGCACCATCCGCCTGGCTGCCCAGCAGAGCTTGATGGGCCCACCCTTCATCAGTGAGTTGATCGGGGGCGCCACCCTGCCGACGAGATCGTGGAAGGAGATGGCGTGTTGGAAAAACAAACACTTCTCCAATTTTACATAGAGCTCATGCTCCAGCAGTCTTTCAAGCACCTGTCGTACCATGGCAACGTGTTGTTCGCAAGTAGTGGAATACACCAATATATCATCAGTGTAAACCACCACCCCCTGTGGCAACAAGTCCCGGAAGATTTTGTTGAGAGAATGATTTGAAGACTGATGGACCATTCATTAGCCTGTATGGCATTACCAAGTACTCATAATGGCCTGTGGTTTTACTGAATGCCGTTTTGTACTCATCTCCCTATTGGATACGCACCAGGTTGTAGGCACTCCGCAAGTCCAACTTCGTGAAAAAGTGCACCCCATGCATCTGCTCAGTGACTGTGGAAATGAGAGGGAGAGGGTAACTGAAGCGTTTGGTAATGAGGTTGAGCGGTCGGTAGTCGATACAGGGGCGCAAACCACCGTCCTTTTTTTTACGAAGAAGAAGCTAGCAGAGGCTGGTGAAGAGGACGGGCGCATGTACCCCTGTTGCAGGGATTCCAAGATGTATATTTCCATAGCCTTGGTCGCTGCCCACGACAGAGGGTACACATGACCCCTGGGCAATACAGAACCTGGCCGGAGTTTGATGGCACAATCCCAAGAACGATGTGGGGGTAATGTGGTTGCCCGTGTTTTGGAAAACACATGGGCTAAGTCCCGAAACTCAGTGGGGATGGGAATGTTGGCGACACTGTCAGCATTTTCCACCATGGTAGAATTAATCAACACCCCACAACACCTTCCCTGACACCTTCGGTATCACCCCAAGAGGGCTTTCTGTGACCAGGAAACACGTGGGTTGTGAAGGACTAACCAGGGAAGCCCTAGTAGCACAGGGATCCCTGGGGACTCTATAATATGGAAGACTATCCTTTCTATGTGTGTGTGCTGTGCAACCATGGTGAGAGGAATGGTACATTCCGTGACCAACCCGGTTCCTACAGGCTGACTGTCTAGGGCCCGGACGGGAAAAGGGGAAGGAAGCGGTTTGACTGGGATGTGGAGTGCCCGTGTGTAATTCCTATCCATAAAATTACCCGCTGACCTCGAACCTATCATAGCCCGACAGGGTGCGGAAAGGTGATACTCAGGAAAGGAAACAGGGAAATACACCAGTGAATCTGACCGCTGTCCTAGGGGGTGTGCATGTTACCTTGGGAGGTGCGAAGGTGTCAGACCTGCCATCTCCTACCCTCGGGAAGCGCTGATAGCAGGTTGCAGCATAATGGCCACTCCGGCCGCAATATAGGCACTGCCCCTGCTTTCTTCCCAGGGTTGGCTCCGCCTGGCGACTACCAGTGGCTCCCAATTCCATTGGAACGGGAGCGGGAACCGGGGTAGGCGTGGGTGGACTGAGAGCGCCCCTGCCGATGTGCCCACAGGTGGCGAGGAGGTTGTCAAGACGAATCGACATGTCAATCAGTTGGTTTAGTGACAAGGTGGTGTCCCAACAGGCCAGTTCCCTCCATACATCCTCCCGTAGGCTGCAACGGTAGTGGTCTATAAGGGCTCTCTCATTCCACTCAGACCCAGCTGCAAGGGTTCGGAACTCCAAGGCGAATTCCTGGGCGGTTTTGGTGCCCTGGCGAAGATGGAAGAGGTGCTCGCCGGCCTCCCTTCCCTCTGGTGGGTGGTCAAAGACCGACCGGAACTGGTGGTCGAACGCCTTGCAGTTGCCGAGCATGTGATCCCTGGAGTTCCAGACAGCAGTGGCCCACTCAAGCGCCCATCCCATCAAACAGTTCACCAGCGCTGCCACTCTCTCCGAGACGGTCAAGGTCGTCGCAGCCGCCTGAATGTAAAGCTCCAACTGTAGGAGAAACCCTTGGCATCCCGAAACAGCGCCATCGTAGCAACGGGGTAGGGAAAGCCTAAGCGGGCCAGGCTTAAGTGTGCTCGCGGACTGGGGAACGGTAGGAGCGACTGGAGCAGGTGGCCAGGTCTTGGCGTTCCTCAAGGACCTTAATTGCCTTTAAAACCCGGTCCATGGCTAAGCAGAGACTGACCAGCATGTCCTCATGTTTCTTCATGTGCTCCTGGATGCTGGTCGGCTCGGCTTCCTCATGGTATTCCATACTGCTGGTGTGTCTTCTGGGGTCCTATGTTCTGTGAAGTTCTAAAAAGGGAGATCCAAATGCAGACGGAGAGAAACCGGAGGTATTTTAATGAGCACGGCTCTTGGATCAAAAGTAAAAACAGTGAAAAATGCCTCAAAACGACAAGAGAAAATAACACAGCAAGTCTCTTCTGATGTGCCGCAGCACATAGGTAATGGAACGTACAGCAAATCAACATAGGACACCGAACCCAGAACTGAAGGAGTGTTTATATATACTGATAACGAATAATGGGTGTCAGGTGTGTGCTGCATGATCCAAAACAAAAACCAGACATGGAGCAAACGGGACGGTGGCAGCTAGTAGGCCGGTAACGTTGAACTACCGAAGCGCGACACCCAGGGAGGGGTGTAGAGGAAGGTGGAGTCGTCACAAGAATGCTGTCATACTTATCCTGAACTGTGTGTAGTTGAAAATTGCACCATTCTTTAAGAAGAAATTCCTATTTGAGGGATGAAGGAGGGAGAAGACTACCTTGCACT
This sequence comes from Esox masquinongy, assembly GCA_016801175.1. Taxonomy (NCBI): domain Eukaryota; kingdom Metazoa; phylum Chordata; class Actinopteri; order Esociformes; family Esocidae; genus Esox; species Esox masquinongy. The sequence continues at coordinate 9,444 of JACXGI010003643.1, read as the reverse complement.
TATGGAGGTCGTTTGATGGCACCCTGATGTTCATAAAACCACTCTTGAATTTGTTGAGCAGTGTGTATGGGGTATTATCATCCTGGAATATTACAACATAATGAAGGAACTGTGTTTGCACCACGGGGTGAACCTGGTCCTATAAAATGTCCCCATATTCATTGGCCAATATACAACCATGCAGAGCAATTATTGGACCCAATATCTTCCACTAGATAGCAACTCATACCCCTCCATGTTTAACAGTTGGCAGCAGACATTGTGGGCTGAAGGCATCCGTTGGTATAAAGCAAAACAAAGGTATGACTGGGACTATTAAACTGAGAGCTTGGAACAGTAGAAGCCTGGAGGTTGTAGATTCCCTGGATCCATTGGGGACGTGCAAGACTATACCATCAACTATCAGTGAATTGTGAGGAAACCTATTCCACTTCTTGGAACCAAGCACTTCCTCCTTCACCAACTAGTAGTTCCTTTTAAATTGACAGACTTCAGCTTCACGGTAGGAAGGGCCTCCATGAAGTAAGAAGCGGAACCTGTTCTTAAAGGATAAGGAGACAGATAATAACCATGATAAAGGCCCCCTGACTGACCACAACACACGAGCCGGGAGAGCTGTTGCTGGGTCTTAGGCCTTGTGCTGTAGTGGAAATGTTACATTACAGTACCGTTCATTAAATATATTTAAGGCAGGAGGATTTTCAATCAATCAATCAAGTTTATTTATAAAGCCCTTTTTACATCAGCAGTTGTCTCAAAGTGCTTTCACAAAACACCCAGCCTTAAACCCCAAGGAGCAAACAATAGTAGTGTTGAATTACAATGACTAGGAAAAACTCCCTAAGAGGCCGAAATTTAGGAAGAAACCTAGAGAGCACCCAGGCTCAGAGGGGTGGCCAGTCCTCTTCTGGCTGTGCCGGGTGAACATATTAAGAGTACAAATTGTAATAATTAATAAATGCATGTGGGCTGAGTCCAGAGTCTATTTAAACTTAGTCCAGGTCAGAAGCATGACCAGATGGACAGGGACAGGAACAACACGGGAGAAGGGGGAGGTGTCAGCACAGTGGCAGCTGAAATCGATTTCAATATATATATATATATATACAGTTGTGCTCATAAGTTTGCATACCCTGGCGGAAATTGTGAAATTTTGGCATTGATTTTGAAAATATGTCTGATCATGCAAAAAAAAAAAAAATTGTTATTTAAGGATAGTGATCATATGAAGCCATTTATTATCACATAGTTCTTTGGCTCCTTTTTAAATCATAATGATAACAGAAATCACCCAAATGGCCCTGATCAAAAGTTTACATACCCCAAGAATGTTTGGCCTTGTTACAGACACACAAGGTGACACACGGGTGAAAATGGCAATTAAAGGTGAATTTCCCACATCTGTGGCTTTTTAAATTGCAATTAGTGTCTGTGTATAAATAGTCAATCAGTTTGTCAGCTCTCACGTGTATGCACTGAGCAGGCTAGATACTGAGCCATGGGGAGCAGAAAAGAACTGTCAAAAGGTCATGGAATTTTATATAGATGGAAAAGTATATAAAAAGATATCCAAAGCCTTGCAAATGCCCATCAGTACTGTTCAATCACTTATTAAGAAGTGGAAAATTCGGGAATCTCTTGATACCAAGCCAAGGTCAGGTAGACCAAGAAAGATTTCAGCAAAAACTGCCAGTAGAATTGTTCGGGATACAAAGAAAAATCCACAAGTAACCTTGAGAGAAATACAGGGTGCTCAGGAAAAAGACAGTGTGGTTGTTTAAATGAGCACAATACGACGATACTTGAACAAAAATGAGCTGCATGGTTGAGTTGCCACCAAAAAGTCTTTACTCAGGGTTTTTCCTGCATAGAGGAATTTTTGGCACCCCCAAAGAGATTTTAGTGAGCGCCAAAGGAAAATCACCAGCGCCAAAATGATAAGAATTATAGAATTTCAAATCCTCTCCGAATATGTTTAATAGCAAGTTATCAAACAACTGTTGAACAAGCAGAACATAAACCAAAGGCTACTGAGATCCTCTAACCGACGTAATTTTCCAATGTCAGTTATTTCGTGTTTTCTTGTTAATACTTTCACCTTAAAAATATACTATCGCATGTGTAGTCACCTGACTCCGCCCCGTCCAGTCAGCGGCATGGAAGCAACATGGCGAACTCAAACGCCGAGTCAACTGAGCAAATTTTACCAAAGAAAAATGCAGTGTCCTTCGTTTGGACACATTTTGGCTTCAGTAAAGACGACACCTAACAAAATGAAGTCAAATGTAAACACAGAAAAACAGTTTCAACAACCAAAGGTAATACCACTAATCTGTTTCCACACTTGGAGCACAATCACGTTACTGAATATGAACAGCGCATGGCTCAAAAAAGAGACTGACATGCGCCCAGCAACAAGTGCCTCCACAAAGCAGGTGTCGATGACACAAGCATTTACAAATGCTACACATTATGAAAAGGGTTCAAGAAGTTGGAAAGAAATAACTGACGCCATTTGTTACTGCACCGCAAAGGATTTGGCTCCCATAGCTACAGTGGGTTTAAACACCTCGTTAAAACTCTCGACAGAAGATACACTGTGCCATCGCGCCCATATTTTTTCTAAACTGCGCTGCCCAACATGTACAAAACATGGTAAAAAGATAGCTGCTGAACTGAAGTCTATTCAGCACTTTGCAGCCACATCTGATCTCTGGTCAAGTAGGATGATGGTCCCATACTTGACCCTTGCTTTGCACTACATTGACGATGAATGTAAGCTGCGCAGCAGATGCCTTGAGTTGGCATATTTTCCAGTCAAACATACGTCAGAGATCCCCCCAACACTGGATCCCTACCAGTTTGCCTACAGGTCGAACAGGTCTACAGAAGATGCCATCTCCACAGCTTTACACTCTGCCCTGACCCACCTGGACAAAACCAACACCTATGTGAGAATGCTATTCATAGATTTTAGCTTAGCATTCAACATGGTCATCCCCTCTAGGCTGGTCAACAAATTCCATGACGTCGGGATCAGCCCCTCTCTCTGCAACTGGACAATGGACTTCCTTACCAACAGACCCCAGTCTGTCAGGTTAGACAACTTCACCTCCTCCATCCTGAACACTGGTGTTCCACAAGGTTGTGTGCTGAGCCTCCTCCTGTACTCCCTCTTCACCCATGACTGTGTTCCTGTACACAGTTCCAACACCAAAATCAAGTTCGCAGATGACACCACAGTTGTAGGCCTGATCAGTGACAATGACGAGTCAGCCTACAAGAAGCAGGTCAAGCACCTGGCGGCATGGTGCGCTGACAACAACCTGGCCCACAACGCAAAGAAAGCCAAGGAGCTCATTGTGGATTACAAGAAGTCTAAAGGCTGCAGTCACGCCCCAGTTCTCATCGATGGCACTGAGGTGGAGCATGTGTCCAGCTTCAAATTCCTGGGTGTCCAGATCTCCGAGGACCTCTCCTGGACCCTCAACAGCTCAACCCTGGTCAGAAAGGTGCAGCAGCGCTTGTACTTTTTGAGGAGGCTGAAAAAGGCCTGTTTGCCCTCCTACCATCAGCATGGCAGTACAGGTATCTTCGTTCCTGAACCAGCAGGCTCAGGAACAGCTTCTTCCCATCTACTGTAAACCTTGCTGAACTCTGTGACCCATCAATAACCATACCCACCTACCGCTTAGTATTGCCTCTCAGGGACCTTGTTGCACTACTCCCTTGTACTACTGGACTCTGACACTGCCTTGCAAAGTTTGATAAGTTCTCAGTTGTTACATGTACGTGTCTACCTCGGGAACCTCATTGCTGCTATGACTGCATTTCAGTTGCACATTCCACCTTGCACCTTCAATTTGCCTGCACTGCAAATTTAGAATTGACAATGTACTTGCATTCTTTTTTGCACATTCAGAATTGCCATTTGGACTTGCATTTGCCTCATTGCAGAACTATTCCTTTCCCCCTTGTACATACATATTTTTAATACATACATTTTCTGCCCTCCCCTATTTGCCTCCATTGCTCATTTAGAATTGCCATTTGCATTGTATTTGCCCTCATTGCACATCTATACATTCTACTTGTAACATACACTATACCTAATACTTGGAAATTTGCTGCCCTCTTCTATTTGCACATCTGGTTAAACGCTAACTGCATTTCGTTGTACTGTACTCGTACTGTTCAATGACAATAAAGTTGAATCTATTCTAAGCTATTGCTCTTACTGAGAAAAGTACTCTAATTATTCTAACTAGTCCATTGTAAGGGATGGGAATATTTCTAATATTTTTTATCAGGTATGACCAAATAAATTTAACAGATAAACATTTATTGAAAACAAGATGACTGCTAAAATCTGCCCGTACACCCAAATCATTTTTGGGTATATTGTCCTACTTTAAGAATCAGTTTACACATTTGGCATTCCTATCTGAACAAAATCCTTTTATAATAAGGTTGTCTAACCAACTACCAATTAATTTAGAATTCTGACTTTTTGTTACAGGCTGTCACAGTTCCATCTGCATCTTTACCTCACTCCACTTAACTTCCGTCGCACATGAGCACACCCTCTTCCCTCTGTTCCATTATCATCTCTTGCACATGTTGGCATCTCTCCAGACTATGGATCTCAATGTTCTGTGTTCAGATTTCTGTCATAAGGTTCGTAAATATATTTAAGGTTTCTATCTATAGAGGTTCAGTGTCGGTGATTGTTGTCTGTACATTAGTCACTAGTTCTGTTTGATGTCTATGATACAGTTATGGCTTACGTGCCTTTTGATTTGTCCTTTTGTAACCGTCTGTTGTAATAAACTGCTTGAGTGCTTTTGCATTACAATATTTTAAGTTTACTTGCATCTCTGCTTCCGAGTCTCATTCATACCACGACCATTACACAGGCTAATTAACCTATATAGTGCTATACTATATTGTCAATAACCAAAATTGGTGGCTGCATTAACATATGCTGTCCTAAGAAAGCATTCTGCTATAGGGACAATAATGATAGCATATTCATTTTTTGAAAATTATGTATACAAAACAGCACTGCGAGTATAGCCTACACAAAGCAAACATGCCTCTCCCGTTTGCTGTGGCTGTACAACTTATCAAGAGGGGTGTTGTTTTGCAAATGCTGATCCAATTGGTTTGGCCCTAACCCTTACTCAACCAATCAAAAGATTGAATGTGTTGCCGTCTACATTGCGGTGGCAGGAAAATGTGTCAGCTTGAGCTCTCAATGTAGGCAGTCCAATGTAGGCAGTATTACACTCTGATTTCAAAATAATTTGGAGACAGACTTAAACATTAACACACTGAATTTACACTAAAATAATTAGAAAATATAATGGAGTACTTTTCATTTATAGAAAAATAGGTCACTTGTGAGCATGTGGAGAGAGTATGTCTCCCTTGAGAAATGTGAGATTTGGCAGACCTGGCTCAAAGTCCAACTTGTCAACAATATCAAGTCACTTCTCTGGAGTCTAGAGCAAGCTGAACCAAATTGCCTCCCTGTAAGCAATAGAGGTTCCAGGACCAGATGGACAGCATGTCATGGGCTATCTGCACAGCACACTATCACTATCAAGTCAGAGTGCTTATTGCCAACACAGTTTTCCTCCTGAAATAGTGTAATACATTCTGTATACCATGTTGCATCTTCAAATTAAACTAACGTCCAAAAATCTAAATGGTATTGACAAACTAAAAATGTATGCAAACTCTCAGTCTACACACCAGCTACTACTCTGACAAAAGCTACATTCTAGTACTCCAAGATTATATGAAACTAACAGAACCACCGTTGAGCCACATAATCATAATGACCAATAAAAGCTATGAGCACTTACAACCCATCAAGATCAAGCAGTACCACAACAGAACAAATTATTTTTTCACAGCAAGTGAATGGGAAACATTCACCTTGGTGACAATTTAGATTTAGATGTGTGTTCTATTTTCACATTGGCATTATTGCTTGGCGCAGTCCAAGGGGCCTATAAAAACTTCCACTCCACTGCTCCCCAAAAAAGGATAAAGTAAACAAAACATACAGCAGATCAAAATAAGCTTGTATTGTGTCTGAAGAGGCTATCGTAGCAAGGGTACTTTTTGTCTAGTTTGCTAAAGTGAAAATGGACAGTGGTAGGCTACTACACTAATGAATGCACTATCTTTATTATACCTCAATGCTGAACTCTTCTTCTCCTTGACACTCTCTACTAACAGAGAGTTTCACCAAATTGGTAATTTCAGAGCTCAGCAGTAGAACAATTGAACATTGTGGGAAAAAATAAAATATTAATTTTAGTACTGTAATTGTTCTCTACTCAAACTGGAGAACACTCTGTCCTTGAATTTCAGACATTAAGTGGTTGCCTGAAAGCATATTCAAAGGTATTTACATATAAAACATTCACTAGATATCGTCATTAATGTATTATTTATTTATTTACTGTGCAAGGAACATTTCTCAAACATGACAAACGTTAAGGAACCGGTTCATAATGAAACAACATCGGAATAGTGTTTTTAATCATTCTTGATGTTGACGGTTTCAAAGCATGATATCATAGCAGATTTATTCACACCTAGGGAATTCACTCTCAGTCCATAAAGGCCGCCAAGGTGTAGTTACGTCAGTTAGACGTTCACGGGTAGGAGCATCAATCACTCAATATCCACCATAATTCACTCTCAACAACCTGGTGTGAATGTTATATGTGCTACTGGAAAGAGTGATCTACATTATAATGTAGAATGCCTTGTTTGGTCCGCAGAGTGATTATGCAGTAATGGTAAAAACACTTGGCGATTGAAATTCTGAAGACACAGGGCTAATGTGCAAGGATTTGTAATCTAGTATTCGAGCTGTCTGCTCAAAATGGAACTACCTTGATTCAATATCAACCTTTGGCAAAAAATTGTTTGCTCAGAGTTTCACACCTCTCCAGGTGAGCTCAGGGGGGTGGGGCTGATAGCCTTGGTGATGTTAATCAGTGTCCTGGGTAACATTTGCTTCTCTAAATATCTGGAACACCAGGCTATCAGCCCCACCCCCCTGAGCTCACCTGGAGAGGTGTGAAACTCTGAGCAAATTGGAGTGTAACTAAATGCATGATATTGTGGACATTTATCTGTAGTGTTTGGATTTCCCCTGTTCCCCATAAAGGGCAGAATAGGCTGATATGCTTTATTGTACTGTATGGGTTATTGATCAAACTTCACAAGAACATTGCAGAAATGATTGTCCTTGTTGCATGTCTGACAACAACTGGCAGCAACACCCCGTCCATTCGATAATTTTGCATTGATTAAGTGGGACAGTTCCTGTCCTTTGTGTTCATTGTGTTTGCCAAGGTAAAGTATTGCTAATCACTATTTGGGGGAGTGTTTTAGATATCTGATTTTAGGATAAATAGCCTTGTGCCCAAAAAGTTATTTGAGTTTATCCTCATTAAAGAGACCTCCCAACACGTTGTGTTGAAGTCATATTTAGGCGTTTGTCTTTGTTAAAGAGACCTCCTAACACGTTGTGTTGCAGTCATATTTAAGAGTTCGTCCTCATTAAAGAGACCTCCCAACACATTGTGTTGTAGTCATATTTAGGAGTCTATCTTTAACAGAAGCTCTAGCACACCTATGTGTATCTTAAATACTTATAGTATTTATACTTAGTAGACTGTTAGGTTAGTTGGGAGGATGTCGAATCATGTTGGTGTGTAACTATGTTTTGTATTGTAACCTTATTACTTGATTGGAATAAATTGTATTACTTTGGAATATAGATTACTACGGCATTCCTCGTTCATCTCCATTACTCAAGCTCGTAGGGCTACAGGTAATTACACACACATACAGTGAGGCAAAAAAGTATTTAGTCAGCCACCAATTGTGCAAGTTCTCCCACTTAAAAAGATGAGAGAGGCCTGTAATTTTCATCTTTGGTACACTTCAACTATGAGAGACAAAATGAGAAAAAAAAATCCAGAGAATCACATTGTAGGATTTTTAATGAATTTATTGGTAAATTCCTCAGTAAAATAAGTATTTGGTCACCTACAAACAAGCAAGATTTCTGGCTCTCACAGACCTGTAACTTCTTTAAGAGGCTCCTCTGTCCTCCACTCGTTACCTGTATTAATGGCACCTGTTTGAACTTGTTAAAAGTATAAAAGACACCTGTGCACAACCTCAAACAGTCACACTCCAAACTCCACTATGGCCAAGACCAAAGAGCTGTCAAAGGACACCAGAAACAAAATTGTAGACCTGCACCAGGCTGGGAAGACTGAATCTGCAATAAGCAAGCAGCTTGGTGTGAAGAAATCAACTGTGGGAGCAATTATAAGAAAATGGAAGACATACAAGACCACTGATAATCTCCCTTGATCCGAGGCTCCACGGAAGATTTCACCCCGTGGGGTCAAAATGATCACAAGAACGGTGAGCAAAAATCCCAGAACCACACGGGGGGACCTAGTGAATGACCTGCAGAGAGCTGGGCCCAAAGTAACAAAGGCTACCATCAGTAACACACTATGCCGCCAGGGACTCAAATCCTGCAGTGCCAGACGTGTCCCCCTGCTTAAGCCAGTACATGTCCAGGCCCGTCTGAGGTTTGCTAGAGAGCATTTGGATGATCCAGAAAAGGATTGGGAGAATGTCATATGGTCAGATGAAATCAAAATAGAACTTTTTGGTAAAAACTCAACTCGTCGTGTTTGGAGGAGAAAGAATTCTGAGTTGCATCCAAAGAACACCATACCTACTGTGAAGCATGGGGGTGGAAACATCACCCCCATGTTTTTCTGCAAAGGGACCAGGACGACTGATCCGTGTAAAGGAAAGAATGAATGGGGCCATGTATCGTGAGATTTTGAGTGAAAACCTCCTTCCATCAGCGAGGGCATTGAAGATGAAACGTGGCTGGGTCTTTCAGCATGACAGTGATCCCAAACACACCGCCCGGGCAATGAAGGAGTGGCTTCGTAAGAAGCATTTCAAGGTCCTGGAGTGGCCTAGCCAGTCACCAGATCTCAACCCCATAGAAAATCTTTGGAGGAAGTTGAAAGTCCGTGTTGCCCAGCGACAGCCCCAAAACATCACTGCTCTAGAGGAGATCTGCATGCAGGAATGGGCCAAAATACCAGCAACAGTGTGTGAAAACCTTGTGAAGACTTACAGAAAACGTTTGACCTCTGTCATTGCCAACAAAGGGTATTTAACGAAGTATTGAGATGAACTTTTGTTATTGACCAAATACTTATTTTCCACCATAATTTACCAATAAATTCATTAAAAATCCTACAATGTGATTTTCTGGATTTTTTTTTCTCATTTTGTCTCTCATAGTTGAAGTGTACCTATGATGAAAATTACAGGCCTCTCTCATCTTTTTAAGTGGGAGAACTTGCACAATTG
>JACXGI010003642.1:10539-60687 GCA_016801175.1 Esox masquinongy | reverse complement strand
CAACCAGGTTATTGTGAGTTTTTTATTTTTTATTTTTCCCTCTCAAAGATTTCAGTTTGTTTTTCAATTGAATTGTTCACGTTATAGGTCACATTAAAGGTGGAAAAAGTTCTGACATGATTTATCTTTGTCTCATTCTTTTACATCACAAGAACCTGGCATTTTAACAGGGGTGTGTAGACTTTTTATATCCACTGTAAGACTGGGGTCATTGTCATGCTGCAAGGTGAAGTGCCATTCAATGAGTATCAAGGCATTTGGTCGTAACTGAATCAACAAGATGTTTCTGTAAACTTCAGATGTCATCCTACTGCTGCTGTCAGCAGACAACAATTATCAATGAAGACAAGTGAGGCAGTTACAGTGACATTTCACAACATATTTCACAAGTAGATATGCCAGTTCCTCTTTTTTTCTCTTGCCATCACCATTGCCATTGTTATGGTTAATATGTTTCATCTGTCTACAGTATCCTTTTCAAGAATTCTGCTGGGTCTTTCCTATATTTTAGGCATCCTGTTTTTGAGACTAACTCATGTTTTTGCACCTTTGCAGTTTAGCCTTTCTAGTTTGCATGGTCTTCTGCAAATGAGTGGCTGACACATCTACACATACCCCTTGTAGAGTGTTCCTGACGTGTCAGACAGTTTGTTGTTATTTTCATTATTTTTGTGAGCATTCTTTCATTCATCTTATAGTTCTTCCTTGGTCTTAGTTGGTTATTTCCCTTTGCTGAGCTAACCATTGCTTTCTTTCTTGTTAATGTACAACCCCGTTTCCAAAAATGTTGCTATTCTGCGTAAAATGTAAATAAAAACAGAATGCAATGATGTGCAAATCATAAATAGCACAAAGACAACATATCAAATGGTGAAACTGAGGCATTTTGTTGTTTCTTGAAAAATATATGCCCACTTTGAATTTGATGCCAGCAACAAATTCAAAAGCTGGGACAGGGGCAACCAAAGACTGGAAAAGTTGTGTAATTCTAAAAAAAACCTGGTGGATTATCACACAAGTAATTAGGTCAATTGGCAACAGGTCAGTAACATGACTGGGTATTAAAAGATCATTCCAGAGAGTATGGATGAGGATGTAAGGATGTGGAGGGGTTAAGCACTCTGTGAAAGACTCTACGGGCAAATAGTGCAACAATTTAAGAATAACATTTCTCAAAGAGTTTGGGGACTCATCATCTACGGTACATAATATCATTAATAGATTCAGAGAATCCAGAGAAATCTCTTTATGCAAGGGACAAGTATGGATCTAATATCAACCCAAAAAGACGCAACTTGTATATCATGATTTGTACTTGTGAACATCACAAGTTTGCAACTTACAAGTCCTGCTTAGAAGGTTGAGTGCAGAGATGTGGTGTTGGTATACTTCTGCATTGTTAAACCAATTAGTCGAAACTCCACAGATCTTGAAACCAGATCCTACATTAGCTAACATCCAAACCAACAACAGGTTTAACAGAGTCGCTACCCTACATTCAACTTGAAAGGAGTTGGCTAGCTACCCTACATTAAATTACAAAGAGTTTACTGTAGATGGCTAGCTAATAGCTATACAGTACTGAAAACAATGACTCCAATCACTCCCTGGCTGGTCCGTTGCTTTAAAAAACAATGACAGTTGAATAGCCAACCACTACGCTATGTGAACTACTATGTGTATCGAAAGCAATGGTTGAATCTCAAATCACGTACTACATACTACAAGTACGTACTTCGTGGATGATGGTGAATTACATACTCTTTAGTATATAGTAAGCTGGTATGCCAGTATTGGGACCGATTGGGACATACTACCTCATCAGAAAATTGCGTCTCTACATTAGATCATTTTGTCACGCGTTAATATCACACCAAGTTTGAATATTTAGCTGGACACCATTAAGCATAATGTTAAACTGACTAACGTTATTAAGTTTACTTCCACCACAAATAGCATCTATGAACTGTATGGCATTTGCCACTGGCCGTTTTAACAGCTTATTAGCCAGTAATAGGCCTACTAGTATCTACTTACTACTTGGAATAGTCATAAGAATTGAACAGTTGCTAGCACGACAGAAAATGAATGCCAAAGCTACTTCATTTCATGGCACAACAACGTTCGTTTATCTTTCATTCATGAATGACATTGATACAATAACTATCAATATAGGTGATGATAACCGACTTTTTTCGTCAAGTGAAAAGACGAGAGAATCGTGGAAACCCCTCCTCTTTTACTGCGCAAGGGGTTGTGGTCTGTATTACCCCGAAAAGCATGCACGGATGCGTACTTCGAAAATCCACCAGAAATAGTCGCAATATAACCGTAAACAGTTTTATTTTAGGCTTACTATAACGTGGCTACTGAAGCTTATAGCGAGCAAAGTTTTTGTTTATCCTGAACAAATCCTAATGCATACTTTGTTCTGTCTGAGGCGAGGATCAAGCACCGGTCACCTACACGGCAGGCCACATCTCTAATCACTACGCTATTTAACAATGGGTAGTCAATCAGTCAGTCACTTACTCACCCACTCAATAAGAGACATTCGCTCTTTTTGGCCGGCTCCGCTTACGTGGTCCGGCAAAAAAGTACACCACACTTAAATTAATCACAGATAAATACATTTGAGTTTCGTTTATATTTTGATCTTATTTTGATAATGCAGAAGGTAAAATCAATGACATTACAAACCAATTTGCGAAGATCAAAGGATTTATGCATGATTAACGATATATAAGCCTAAGCATGTATGCTTGATAAACATGATAAATTGCAAAAGATGAATTACACAAACGAAAGCATTATTTGCGCACATGAATGCTATGCATGAAAACAATTTCAAATAATGATTTACAGTGGCCTACATAATGACATCTACAGTTTTATTAAACATATCTATGAAAATATAGAAAAGTAATTTATCGATTGTATTGGGCACTGTGGGCTACGCATGTGGGCTACACATAATTTAAAAAATAGTTAAATATACATTCTCAGAAATAACAGCTAATCTCTTCATAGTAAAACAATTATTATGTTTTATTGCAGTTGATATAACAGTGTTATGCAGATGATATTGCAGATGATATAACAGTGTTATATCATCTTTAATGATTTATCTGTTGGTTTGTGGCCTCTTTCTCTCCTTACTTGTTCATCACTTTCCTGCCATGATCATACATAGCATGAACCAAATTCTTAAAATATTGAACACACTTTAGCTATATCTAGATGATTCAAAACATAAACTGAAATAAAAAAATTGGCAGCTTTTGTGTGTTGATTGTTACCAAGAACCTTATCTACTTACATTACATTCTTGACTGATTGTGGCTCGTCCATTACTTAGCTAGATACTTGCAGACCCTATGGTGAAGACTAAGACAGAGATGGTGCAAATCATTTTAGCAGGCGTACTTCCTTTCAAATCATTCACTATCACTTTTTCACAAAGCCATAGGACCTACTCAGTGTTATCTAGCAAGCAAGCTACTGTAACGTTTGTTGGATTGAACTTGAACGTAATGATAGCTAGCTAACTAGGTCTTAACTATTTTTATGCCAGAAGAAAGCTTATATTTTATCACGTTTGTTCATTCTATAGCTATGAAGATGTATTGACGTTTATTTACGTTGTACTTACTGTGAAAACAAAACTTATAGCTACAGTAATTCACTTAGCCAGCCTACACTCACTGCTCCTCATGAAAGAATGAATGAGAACATTGGATTCGGTTGTGACCGAGAGAAGTTCCAAAGCATAATTTTTTCAAAATATTACGTAAAATAACATTATTGGGGGGGACACTTTAACCCGTTTTTGATATTGGGGGGGGGGCATGTCCCCTCCGTCCCCCCTGGCTCCTACGCCCTTGTACACAGGCATCCGAGTTCACTATCTATATGTATGACGTCAGATCTTTTTCCGCTACTGAAGGCCTAGCTCCAATAGTCGCAATTCGCCACTGTGTTTTATTGCAGTGTTTCTAGAAAAAAAGGAGGCGTGTTTAAAAGAATAAAATTTAAATAACACATCAGCGATCGTGTTGAGCACATTGCAATACATAGGGGTATCAAACAAATACAGTTAGAATTTGTGGTGAGAAGAGTAAAGCACATTTACCAACATATGGAATGCAATATTATACCAAGGAGGTTGTCTTATAGCCAACAGACATTATTTTCTATGAGTTACTTACACGTACTTAGCGTAATTTTATCTTCAAGTACATTGGAAAGAAGCAAAACGATAATATGTGCATACATACACCCAGGGTTGGGTAGGTTACTTTTTAAATGTAATCCGTTACAGTTACAATTTACCTGTCCACATTTCTAATCAGTAACTTAACTTTTTGATTACTCAAACTCAGTAATCTGATTACTTCCATATTAAGAGGCATTAGAATTAAAATAGTAATAGCCTATAACCAATTAAACACCTTTTGCAGGATCAATCAATGTTAGAGTTTACATAGCTGGCCAAAAATTGAATTTCTAAACCATTGCTTTCTACATGACTGGGCTACATCTCTACATTACACGTTAAATGTCTGTCAGATATTCAGTCATTACAATTAATCCAATAATGCTTGATCTTCCAGAATCTGACTTTTTTTTAAAAATGTTAACACGCAAAATCTAAGGATGTGTTAGCCGATTATGTTATTTGTGTTTTATTCATGTTTTTTATTGCTTCAAAACATTGTTGAAAAATAAATGGCAATTTCTCGAAAAGGGCATTGACATTATTATATATAAAAATCAAGATATCTGTAGCTTTTTGCGAGTACACTAAATCTGCAGTAGTCTGATGTTTTGCTCCACAACCACCAACATAACTTTTCAGAAACCCCAAGCACGCGAATGCAAGTTCGCAATCGTGAACACCCACAAACAAATATGTTTTACCTGCGTGGACGTAACAAGCAATTATTAGAGCTGCCCAGGCCTGGCGCCACGAGGGGGCAAGAGGGGGCTTAGCCCCCTCAGTTGAATTTTCTGCCCCGCCCCAATTTAATAGCCAAAAAAAAGATTAGCCCCCTCGCCATTTTTAACTGCCCCCTCAGTCACTTCGTCCTGGAGCCTGGAGCTGCCAGTGATAGATTTTTGAAACAAAAAATAAAGAAATAAACTCTGATTATACACCTGCACTCTTAGCTTAAAGTCAATGTCGTTAGCAGCCAATGATAACCAGTGAATGCAATTTCATGATATGCAAAGCAACTAGAATCACATGGCCTACCTATGAAGTTGGGGTGGCTGCAGAAAAATGCAAATAATCATCCTTCGGCAGAGAGCTTCCCAACACACCTTATCTCCTCAAATATCGTGATGAATTCCATATAATGTTTTATCTTGAAGGCAGCGCCATGTAACAGCTGTCTAACAAGGAGTTGCCTAATCTTTTAAACATTGAACATTGCAATATAATATTTAAACTGTATGCATTTTTTTATCAAACATTTGTTTTCAATACACATCTTCATTACTTCAATCATTAAAAGACAAGAAACAAGTTGATAAACGTTGACTGCTTTGGGGTGAAAACAATTAAAAGTCCACACACTGTGCTAGGCAATGAAATGTTAGATCGTCTAGTTTTTTTCTCAGAAGAAGACTAGCAAACTAGCTAGCTTTCTTCAGAGTCATGAATAGTAAAGAGTGAGTACTATATTTAAATGGTGGAGCATGCTACGGTGGTAAATTTTGCATATTAAATCAGGCAAACGCTTATCTAACAGGCGTTGGTAACAGGTGTAGGCGTTAGATTAACAGGCGCAGGCGTTAATCTAACAGGCGGAGGCGTCACTTTAGCAGGCGTTGGCTGCAGGTGTAGGCGTTTATATAACAGGCGTAGGCCTTACCTTAACATGCGCAAATGTACGCGTTAGTTTAACAGGCGTTGCTAACAGGCGCACGCGCTTAATCAACAGGCGCGGGCGTTTGCTTAACAGCCGTAGGCGCTAAACAATCGCGTTCTGAACGCATGAATTCTGACCCCTTTGGCGTTCCATATTTTTCAGTGCTTTGCGTAAAGTATACCACCAAATAGCGTTCAGAACGCCTGTAATGACACATCAAACACGCGTTCAGAACGCCTGTAATGGCACATCAAACACGCGTTCAGAACGAATGTAATGGCCACCCCAAAGCCCGTTCCGAACACCTTTAATTGTGTCAGAAAACAGCGACTTAAACGCCTATTGTACATTTCAACTCCTGATATTTCATTAAATTATGCTTATTGTTGTCAAATAAGGATTGCATTTACGAATGTGCATTTCAGTTTTGAAATGTACATTGCATAATATGGATCTAGCCTTTTGTAGCCTTTCTATTGGTTAGACCGGCCCATGCAATGCATTGATCCTATTTTGAGTGAATTTGGAGCATGTTGGGGACTGAGTGTCCTCGGAATGATCTATAAAATATTCTTTAATATTAAAAAATGACAGCAGCACAAACGAAAATTTTAACGGCACAAATCATCACAAACAGCGCACAAACTTTTGAGCCTGTTTTGCCGAAGTTTTGCGTTGGGTAGGGGGGCAACTTCAAGCAGGTAGAGCAGCTTGTTGTTGTGGCTTTCAATTAACTTCAAGAATCGAACATTTCCTTGAAGCAAAATGTCAATTTACAGATTGGATGTCAGTGCCGTTTGAATCTTTTCTTGTACCATATGAGGAGAAATTATAGTTCAATCTATCTGCACTGTTTTCCCGGGTCTGGAAAGGAGCTACTCAGTGTGTCAGTGTCATTTCGGTAATTAGCATTGTAGGCCAATCAAAAAATATTATAGTTTTTAGTTTTGTAAAAATACAGATAAATGCAGATATGATTGTAGAAAATTACATTCATATACCAGCAACGTTCGGTTCTCCAGGGCAGTGCGTTTTATGTTTGATATTTCGAGTTTGCTCGTCATTACTGTACCTCTTAAACAAAACTTATTTTGAAGACGACTGTGTGTGTGTGTGTGTGTGTATACACACAAAATAAGGTGAAGGTAGAGAGCAGGGCACATCCTTTGGCATCCTCCATTTCGTTCGGTTTACAAAAATCGATGTGATGACGATGACGAAGCTGTGGGTTTACAAGTGCAATCGGCAGAACTCAAACTTTAGAGATATTTTCTTCATAACAATACGATGATACAGTTATTGTGCCAACTTGCATTTTTACACCACATTTGAAATCCGAAATCTTTATATAATTTCTAAGTACAAATACGAGTTTAGAAATTATTTTACAGATCCAAATGACAATTATTATACAGATCCAAATTTTACATAATCCAAATGACATGTACCTCTAGATCATCAGTTACATTTGCCATTTAGAATTTCCAGGATTTTATAATAATCTACCCTTCTATACAGCTATTTGTTAACATCTCACTATCCAGTGAGCTATAAATCTACAGACAAATGTGGTGGGTTCCTTAACCTTTCTTTTTACAGGTTCATCTGAATTATTGTTTTTTTACTAACTCACTTAAATCACATGAAGATATAATTTTGTGTAATTTCACAAATTTTATATGAATGTTTGATTTTTCACATACAACCAACCGCAGAAAACGTCACTAGTCAAACTACCAGGACTGGACTCCAAGATGCAAAAATATAAGTTGGCATAAAAAACAACCTAAAAAGTACTTAAGAGACTGGAAGATTCTGGAGAGAGGTATTGTGGACTGACGAGAGATGTTAATTTATAACAGAATTATGAAAAGAGGAAAGTGTGTGGATAAAAAAGAACTGGCATACCGCTGTATTTTTTTGACTTGTGATTGACTTGTGGATCTTGTGAAATATGGTGGGGGAGAGGTGTTATGTTTCAGGCATGTATGGCTATACTGGACCTTGCTCACTTGTCTTTATTGATGCTGTAAGTCAAGAACCTTTCAAATGTTGGCCCTGAAGAACCCCTGGGTAGCTATGGCTGTGTGTTGGGGTCATTGTCCTATCTGCATTATGAAGTACCATCCAATGAGTTTAGAGGCATTTTTTGTCTGATCTGAAAAGTACATTTCCAAATTCATTACATTGCTAAAGTCAGCAGTTACATCGTCAGTAAAGACAACTGAGCAAGTTCCAGTATGCCAATACATGCCTGAAACATAACACCCCCTTCTCCAACATATTTCACAAGATGCACAAGTCAATCACCCAATCTGAATACAATTAAGCATGCACTTCACATGCTATAAAAAAAACATTAAGAAATATGGTGTACTTTCATATGATTGTTATTAGGATATTAAAACAGTATTAAAAACAATATGAATTATGAAATCTAAACAAATTACTGCAATAAAATATGGAAATACTAATGTATGTTCTCTGGACCAGGAAGGTCAGTAATCGAAGTACAAGTGGTTTTAATATTAAAGATCATCTGGATAGGATAGTTAATTGGATACTAAACTATTGTAAAACAGTCCTTGACAGTTGAAATTAAATACAAATATGTCAAATAAAAACAGTATTCCAAAAAACAGGTATTTTTAGGTAAACTGCTTGGCATCTAGTGTTCCACAAACACAAATATATTAAGTTCAAACAATTTAGTGCATGCCATTTAAACCTTGCATTCAATAGAAAATAGTACAAAGACGACATATCAAATGTTGAAAATGAGAAATGTTATTGTTCCTTGAAAATTACATGGCCACTTTGAAACTGAAGCCAGCAACACATTTCAAAAAAGCTGGGACAGGGGCAACAAAAGACTGGAAAAGTTGTGTAATGCTAAAAAAAAAAACTGGTGGTACCTCTCACAACTAATTAGGTTGGTCAATTTAAGAATAAAGCTTGTCAATGTAAAATTGCAAAGAGTTTGGGGATCTCAACATCTACGGTACATAATATAATTAAAAGACTCAGACAATCTGGAGAAATCTCTGTACGCAAGGGACAAGGGCGAAAACCAACATTGGATAAGTGTGATCTTCGGGCCTTCAGACGGCACTGTATTAAAAACAGAAACGGTTCTGTAGTGGAAATCACTGCATGGGCTCAGGAACACTTCCAAAAACCATTGTCACTGTATCCACAAATGCAAGTAAAAACTGTACCATGCAAAGAAACCATATATTAACAAGATCGATAAATGCCAACATCTCTTGGCCCAACCTCATTTAAGGTGGGCTGAGGTGAAGTGGACGGTGATCTGATGAATCAAAATTTGAAATTATTTTTGGGAATCATGGATGCTGCGTCCTCCAGGCTAAAGAGGAGAGCGACCATCTGGCTTGTTATCAGTGCACAGTTCAAAAGCCAGCAACCGTGATGGTATGGGGGTGCATTAGTGCACATGGCATTGGTGACCTGCACTTCTGTGAAGGCACCATTAATGCTGAACAACATATGCAGGATTTGGAGCAAGAAATGCTGCAATCCAGATGATGTCTTTTTCAGGGAAGACCTTGCTTATTTCAGCAGTACAATGGCAAACCACATTCTGTATGTATTACAACAGCATGGCTCCGTAGTAAAAGAGTCCGGGTGAAAAACTGGCCTGCCTGCAGTCCAGACCTGTCACCCATTGAAAACATTTGGCACATTATGAAATGAAAAATAAGACAAGGAGACCCCAAACAGTTGAACAGCTGAAATCCTATAACAAGCAAGAATGGGAAAACGTTTTACTTTCAAAACAGGAATTGGCCTCCTCAGTTCCGAACGCTTACAGAGTTTTGTTAAAAGAAGATGAGATGCAACACAGTGATAAACATACCCCTGTCCTAACTTTTTTGAAACGTGTGGCTGGCATCAAATTCAAAATGGGCATATATTTTTCCAAAAACAATAGAATTTCTCAGTTTCAACATTTGACATGTTGTCTTTGTACTATTGTCTATTCAATATAATAGAATTTCTCAGTTTCAACATTTGACATGTTGTCTTTGTACTATTGTCTATTCAATATACTAAATGCATTAAATGATTTGCACATCATTGCATTCTGTTTTTTTTACATTTTAGGCAGCATTCCAACTTTTTTGGAAACAGTGTTGTATTATATGTTCTTTTCTTTCGAACAAAGATATATACAACCTTTTGTAAAATAATTTCAAATTCTACAAATGTTGAGGTACCCACATTCATCTGAAAACAAAGCCATGCGGCAAGTTAGAGAGAACTTTAAATAATTAAAATGATTAACTCAATTTTTATTTCATGCATATATAATGTTTACGCATATATTACATATGTAGCATGTAATTAATCTTTTTAAGTGTTTGGCTATATTTATAAATTCTTGTTCATAATTAGCAGCACATAAGTAGATTTTTGTTGTTACATGAGAAGCTTTTTGAACACATAAATGAAGTAAAATATTTAAACCTGTTTTTTTGACAGAAATGCTTTTTTTGTTGGGGTAATACTTACTATAAGTGTGAAAAAGGAAGGTCAGTGACCAAAAGTACAAGTTATTTTAGAGATGCATGTCATGTGGATAGCAATCTATTGAAAAGAACTTCTTCAGGTGAATTAAGTGACCAAGCTATAATAGGAAAATATTTGTATAAATATAACAAAAGAATAGGTCTACCTCTGAGAGCAGCAGTGAAGGAACACACCAGATTTGATTGTAGATCTCTAGCTCATTTGGACAGTGAGATATTAAAACATGAGTCATAGAAGGGTACACTCACTTGAAATCAGTGAAATAAAAAAAAAATTCTAATGGATCTACTTTGGCCAATGTTGGTCAGCCAACAAGTAAATAACTTTTATGTCACCTGGATTGGAATCAATTGAAAAAAAAAAACAACTATTGAGATATCAGATTCTGAAACAATTAACAGCTTTAACACACATCTAAAAATGATGTTTGTTTCATAAAATAAAAACTGTCTGTACACCTGTTGCTCATTTGCAGGGAAAGGTATTCAATGTTTGAACATTTTCGCTCATGCAATCATCGGAATTGCACTTTTCCGACGGTCCCCCGAACCATGGACGCGCCGGGTAACTAATAGCGCCTTTTGCCCTCTGCTGAAGGAAATGTTAAATTGTCAATTGCTGAAAATTTAACGTGAATTTACATTTATTCCGGTTTCAAAGACATGTCCTGGTGATGTAGAGTACCTTATGTAAAATCACATGCAGTTGTTTAAAAAAGGAAAAAACGCAGTTGCAATTAAATTGTTTAACCTTTTTTGTATTCATTTCTGATTGTAGTATTTACACGAATCTCCCGCTAAAATCCTGCGCTACCTCCAAATAAACAAATGCAATGAAATAAGGAGACCTGTATTCATATTAATGATCTAATTATTTTTTAAAGTATACACCTAATTAAATTATGTTTCTGGCCTTATCGAAAGCGGGAAGAGGAAGTCATTTCAAGTAGGCCCAATTAAATAATGTAAATAAAGTTTTTTAGTGTTGACATGACATTCATTCATTACATTCATTCACTATTAGAGAAACATTTGACTTAATGTTAACACTTTCAGTTGGTATAAATAAAAATATAGCATATAAGACGGCTAGTAGTAGCCTAGGTGAACTAGTAATGATTGAGGGGGAGATTTAGGCAAGGCAATACGGGCGTTCTGAACGCGTTTGGTCGGTCATTACGGGCGTTCTGAACGCGCGTTTGGTCGGTCATTACAGGCGTTCGGAATGTGCGTCTGCCTTATTATCGATACACATTCCTGATTATAGTATCTACATGAACCTCAGGCTTATTGGGCTTCAGTCTTGCTCCGTCCTGAATTAAACTCTCAGCTTAGACTTAATTTATAAGATATTAATTAATTATTATACAAACGTGAGACTTGATCTTAACATTGAGTTGTTATAAATGATAATATGGCATATGACTGCTTTCCAATTTAATTTGGTCTACCCATTGTGGAGGCACGCGACCACACATTGAAAACCTTTGGGCTACAGCACTAAAACAAATGACTAATGTGAGATTTCCCATTTCCCTTTTAACGAAAATGGCAAAGAATTGGACAAATTCTATAGTAAAATACACGGAGGTATAACTCACCCAGTATGCAGTGGTAGTAGCGTAGTAGTACTGATTGAGGGAGAAGCGTTTGGACATGGCTGAACACAGTTTTATTAGGCATGCGAACCTGACTTTTAAAAGTGAGTAAAGTTCCATAGATGTGTTACAAAAAATATCAAACAATATTCAAAAGCAACATAACCAGAACATCTTCTGGGTTATGCAACTACATAATATTCCATAGAAAAAAAAGGACCTGCATGAAGTTGGCCCCACACCCAAAGCAAAATAGGCTCAATCGTTTGTTCTTCGCTTGTGCTGGTTTGTGCTGTTAAAATGTACGTTTGTGCTGCTATCATTTTATAGATATTAAAACATATTTCATGTGTACTGCATCGGTGTTTTTAATATTAGACATTTAATTATAGGTGATGACGTCACTCAGCCCCACAACATGCTCCAAACTGACTCAAAATAGGCTCAATCGTTTGTGCCACTGAACGTTTTGTCTGGGCAGCTACAGTTTTTGATATATAATTCCTACTGGATATGGCACTAGCTTTACACGTTCCACTATTGCTCTGTCATTATCGGTAATAAAGGCAGTCGCAAAAACAAACCTTTATCGACACAAAGGGAGCACAAATGATTGAGCCTATTTTGAGTGAATGTGACATATAAAATGTTCTTTAAAATCTAAAAGAAAATGATTAGCAGCACAAAGAAACATTTTAGCGGCACAAACCAGCACAAACACTTAAGCCTATTTTGCCGTAGTTTTGAGTTGGATGGGGGACCATCTTTATGCAGGTAAAATACTTATAATCGCTTGTGCTGCATTTGTGCTGCTGTCATTTTTTAGATATTAGTCCTAAAGAATATTTTATAGATCATTCCGAGGTCAATCAGCCCCCCTCACATGCTTCAAATTCACTCAAAATAGGCTCAATCATTTGTGATCCATTTGTGCCAGTTTGTGCCGGTTTCGTTTTTGCAACTGTCTTTCTTGATACAGTTGAAGAAGTAATGACATAGCTATAGTGGAATATAGTAAAGCCAATGCGCTATCCAGAAGAAAAGGAGGTTATGTAGCAGCGCAAACAAAACATTTAACGGCACAAACGAATCACAAACAAGGGAGACTATATCGGGTGAATTTGGAGTATGGGGGTACTGAGTGACCTCACAATGAAATATTCCTTAATATTTACAAAATAATAGCAGCACAAACTAAAATTTGAGCAGGACAGACCAGCACAAACGGAACACAAACGATTGAGTCTATTTTCAGTCCATCTGGAGCATATTAGTTGGCGGTGACGTCTTCACCTGTAATCAAATGTCTAATAAATATAACATCTTTTTAAAAAGGACCGCAAAAGTTTAATTAGGTGCGGGTGATTTGCATAAAGTTGGAAAATCTAAAGTTTTTCTTCACCTCTCACGGATCCCACGCATCGCCCCACAAGCCACTCGCTCGCCACGCTTTCTTTCATTGAAATGAATTGAGCCATCGCCCCCATCGCGAATAGTGTGAATGCACAGTAAGTCGCCGTTTTTTTGCCACAATTAAAGGCGTTCTGAACGCGCGTTTGGGTGGCCATTACAGGCGTTCTGAACGTGTGTTTGATGTGCCATTACAGGCGTTCTGAACACGTGTTTGATGTGTCATTACAGGCGTTCTGGACACGTGTTTGATGTGTCATTACAAGCGTTCTGAACGAGTGTTTGGTGGTATACTTTACGCATGTAAAAAGCGTGTGAAAAACTGCTATAACAAGCGTTTTCTTCTCCAGAAAATGCACTATAGACGTTTTCAACGCCTGTTTAGAGGAAAAAAAGGGGCGAAAATACCGCTTGTAAATGACACCCAAACACTTGTTTTCAACGGCATAAAAGCAAAACGCCCGTTCAGAATAAGACCATGTGAACCCTTTGGCGTTCCATAAATGTACACGTTTTCAACGCGTGTTTAAGGAAAAACAGGCGAAAATACCGCTTGTAAATGACACCCAAATACTCGTTTTCAACGGCATAAAAGCAAAACGCCCGTTCAGAATAAGACGATGTGAACCCTTTGGCGTTCCATATTGGCGTGTAGTGTTTTTGTCGTGTGTGTTGACTAAGTGACTTGGTGAGTAATATCAGTAAATCCCCTAGGCCTATTAAATGCGCATGATGATCACACACACAACATCTGAGGCGCGCAATTGTTATTTCGGTTCAAATAACCTAATGTTTTTAAAACATTAAATAAAAAAATCAAACATGCATCTGTAAAAACGGGGTTGTATCTCAAAAACTGAGATGTATCTGCAAAGCAGGATTTGTAAGTTGCAAACTCGTGATGTTTACAAGTGCAAATCTTGATATACAAGTTGCAACTTTTTAGGTTGATTAGCTGGGTTAGCTACATAGGCAAGTGCGAAAACCAATACTGGATGGCCATGATCTTCAGGCCCTCAGGTGGCACTGCATTAAAAATAGACACGATCCTGTAATGGAAATCACTGCATGGGTTCAGGAACACTTCCAAAAACCATTGTCTGTGAACACAGTGCGTCGCTGCATCCACAAATGCAAGTTAAAACTCTACCATACATAAACAAAACCAAGTGTAAACAAGATCCAGAAACGCAGCTGAATTCTTTGGGCTCAAGCTCATTTATGATGGACTGAGGTGATGTGGAAAACTGCTGTCCTGTGGTCTGACAAATCAAAATTTGAAATTATTTTTTGGAATCATGTATATATATATATATATAAATAATATTAATATCAATAAATATACACACACATTTTTTTGTAGTCTCATTGCAATGAGAGTGACACTACGAGCTATGTCCCTACAACTACCTGCATACAGTATTTGATTCTGGTCCATTTGTGTTAGGCCTATAGCCTTGCGCACCAGTGACCAACAGCGTGAACAAGACAGGCTATGATATAGCACACCATAGTCAGCTTTTATCAAATAAAACATAATTTCCCAACAACAAAATGGTGGTTAAAAATGCTTGAGTGGCTAGTAACTTTGGAAAACCATTAGCCACAGTGGCTGGTGAGCAAAAAAGTTGATGTCAGGTGCTGCATGTCAGTTATTTTGCCTATGTCTGTGATTGATTTATTTTGGCTTATCTGCATCATAATGGCCATCTGGCTTTGCATTGACATTTTTTGGTCCTTGTGTTGTCAGACATCCGCAACTAACTCCAAATACAAAAAGTGCTGGAGTACAAATCCAAAAACACAACTTGTGTCACTATACAAATACGTACAGTATGAACTGCACAGTTTTTTGTAATGCAGTATAGAAATGCCATGTTTCTGGACACAAGTAATCAGCGAGAGGCTGCAAGCAGTCCACCACAGCACCCCTGAGCACTGCCTTTTAAATTAATTGTTTTTAAAGGGCAGGAAAAATATTGATTTTCCTCTCGACTTTAGGGAGGTAAAAGCCTTCAATTGCGTGAAGTGCCCAGGCAGAGTGAGCGTGGGAGTGCATGTGCTGAGTCTCTAGACAAAGGGCAATTAATATACTGTTATAGGAGCTAACAGTCAGATATTAGATTGCCAAGAATCCAGCTGCGACTTTTGCTGCTGTGTTTGAATGGGTGTGTGTGCACGCGTGCGTGTGTGTGTGTTTGTGTGTAAGATGCAATTTTGTCTGTGCGATGTGTGAGTGACATTGTTTATTTTCATTGTTTATTTTTCCAGTTTTAATGTGTCTGTGTTGATCCTTGTGCATGCGCTTGCGCGTCCTGCATCCTGTCCATGTATGGGAATCATTTACGATGGAGGGTGTGTGTGAGTGATGTGCTGACCCACCTGTGTCTTGCCACAGGCTGCTGCTTATCTCCAAAAGTGACCCTGAGCATCACCCCTCTGCTTTGCTCATTACTTCAGGGCTTTCTTGGTAAACAACAGGCCTCTTTACAGACATCTCTCAGACAACTCTGAGCTAACTGGCAGAGTCTTCCTACAGAGTCATACCACTGTATCGCACATTACAGAGTTT
The DNA here is from genome assembly GCA_016801175.1 of Esox masquinongy. Classification (NCBI taxonomy): domain Eukaryota; kingdom Metazoa; phylum Chordata; class Actinopteri; order Esociformes; family Esocidae; genus Esox; species Esox masquinongy. The sequence continues at coordinate 44,681 of JACXGI010003642.1, read as the reverse complement.
TTTTTTAAAGATGCAATCTGCACAGTATATTACATTTACTTAGAGGTTCAAAATAGTATTTTGGGGCATTTTATTCAAAGCACTGATCTTAAATAAATAAATTACACAAAATTTACTTTTGGTACAATTGTATAGCCTGCTGTCCTATTAATCTAAACTTCTTAATAAAAGAAAATGTAAATAATTCTCAGCAACGTACCTCGTCATTTACATCACAGTGATAAGGTTGAGTGAGCAAAGATGCCACTTTATACAAGTGTGTTTAATATTAGCTCTGAGCTGAGGAGGTGTTTGGGACTTGCGCAGCACTACATTTTTCTTTCCCTCTTCCTCTTTCCTCAGTAGCCCCTCATAGCTATGCGGCCCTTGGCATTCAACAACTTTAATGACATGGGCAGTGTCCCAACTGGCACCCTATTTCCTATAGGTCACTGCTTTTGACAGGGGCCCATATAGTCCACTTTGTAGGGAGTAAGTTGCCATTTGCGATAAAGTCATGATCCTTCATTCCAAATAGCCTTGCATTAAGATGGTGGTGTACATCACGAGGCCCAGCGTCTACCCAGTATATACTTAATACTTGTATATTTTTCTGCACTCCTCTATTTGCACTTCTGGTTAGAAACAAACTGTATTTCGTTGTACTATACTTGTACTGTTCAATGACAATAAAGTTGAATCTAATGTAATCTAAATTCTACTGCCAAATGGACAACTTTCTAAGTGCACCGCTGCAAGGGCCAAGCCTTTTTTATTTATATTCTGCATCAGGGACTTGGAGATGGCATGTTTTTCTTTTTATTATTACTGTTCTACCAAGCTAGAAAATAGAAGAAAGGGACAGTTTCTGCCTGGCAAGCTGTTTTCCAGAGGTCCCCGAGCAGAGAGGGACCCATTTTAAAGCAGTGGAGGCATCTGATGGTCTGTCTGTATGTGTGATGAACTAACTCAAAACCTCCAATGCTTCTCTTGCCCCATCACTTCCACACTTTAGACAGGGTGCAGCCCCAGTCCTTCACTTCATCTGTCATCTTAGCTGTGGAGCTCTGACAGGACTGAGTCCTAAATAGCACTCTATTCCCTTAACTGTTCACTCAGAACAATAAGGCTCTGGTCAAAGAAACAAAAATTTGTAATGGAGCCTTGGTCTCTGTCTCCATTCCCATGTTTTTCTTCCCCTCCTTCCTTCCCTACATCTCTCCCTCCTGTACCTGAACAGCATTGCTGTTTTGAAATAAACGTGCTGAGTTGATGTAGCTATGTGATTCCTGGTGAATAGGTGCAGCGATGTGTGACCTAGTTTAGCACATACACCTGTGTGTGCACCTGTGTGTGCTAAATACCATGTGCTAAACTAAGCACATGCTTAGTTTAGCACATATATCTCACTGTCCTGTTTCATGTGAGTATGTATTGCTGTGGTGTTTTGTTTGGTGTTGTCTTGTCAATTGTTTGCTGTTTAGTCCCTGTTTAACCTGTGTGGTTTGTTTAGTCCCCATTTAACCTGTGTGGTTTGTTTAGTCCTTGTTCAACCTGTGTGTTTTTGTTTATCCCTGTGTCCCTGGGAAAAGGTTTTTTTTAGCAAGTCGCCCTTGGGCATACACAACCCGTAGGAAAACGTTGTCTAAAAAAACACTAGATAGAACTGAGTGGACCACCCACTGTATTTTTGTATTGGTTAGCTAAGCGGTTCTTGAGGCAAGGAAGTTCAGTTTAGAGGTGATTAACCATATCATTTCATTTCTTGGGTCCTGCTCAGCCCCTTTTCCCTACCCCCTTTACCGTGTGTTTATAATAAACGTGTTATGTTTGACGATAGCTTTGGTTGTCTGTGTCGTTTGTTCTCACTGTGCCTTTACACTACACTAATTTGCGTTTGAGTTTTATGTTATGGGTCTCTGTACCATCCACCCTAGACAGCTAGAGCCACAGGATTCGTAACAGGGAGTGTTTGGTATTAAAGACACAATGGCTCTCTAAAAATGGGATAGATGATGCTTTGTGCTATTTCTCAGTTTCAACATTTGATATGTTGTCTTTGTACTGTTTTTAATTAAATATAGGGATACATGATTTGCACATCATTGCATTCTGTTTTTAGTCCCAACTTTTTTGGAAATGTGGTTGTAATTCCAAAATGGTTTTGTAATGATCATTTTGCCTTTAAAATTATAAACTTGGATTAGCAAACACTACAGTACTGCCATTTGAACACAGGTCTGATGGTTGCGGATAATGGGCCTCTGTACGTCTATGTAGATATTTCATTAAAAATCACCTGTTTTCAGCTGCAATAGTCATTTACAACATTAACAATGTCTACACTGTATTTCTGATCAATTTGATGTTATTTTTGTGTAGAAATAAATTGCTTTTCTTTCTAAAACAAGGATTTTTTCGAAGTGACCTTGAATTAATGTGTATTCTGATTAAGCTTTTACTTTTTAAAGTTTGTCTGCGTCTTAGGAAACTCTTAAGTTATTATCCATGAAACTCTGTTTCACTGTGGTAAAAATATGAGGCTGAATTCCATTAGTCATCCATCAAAATGGGAAAAGCCAGAGAAAACACAAATTAAATGAGATAAATGTTGATGACCCTCACGAATCAAGCAATGCTATAAAACGATAGCTGCACCCCTGAACATACCCATCTCCAATATTAAGGATGTTATTCAGAAATGTTGAATAACTGGAGCTGTGATGAGCCTGCCTGGAAGAGGATGTGTATTTTGGCCCAACGTACAGGGGGAAGGATGGTTCAAGTGGCAAAAATATCTTGATAGATCACAGTTGGACAATTACAGATGTTTGTTAGATCTTGGGGTCACTAAGTCTCAAAATATTTGATTAGACACCACCTCCCTATCAATAAGTTAGTGAGTTGGCTGAATATCATTGGAAGTTTGATTGGAGGCTGTATGTTGTGATAAAGACTAAAATTAACCTTTTTCGTGACAAACTCCAGAGGTGGGTTCGGGGTAAAGAGTGCCTTGGTTCGACGGGAAAAAAACAAATCCCCATTGTGAAGTATGGTGGTGGATCTGGGATGTTGTCGGACATTTTACTTCCAATGGCCCTGGGAACCTTTTTAGGATACATGGCAAAATAGAGTCCATCATCTACTAGGAGATTTTAGGCCAAAACCTAATCTGTCTCTGCCTGGAAGCTAAAACTATGTTGTCGTTTGATCTTTCAGCAGGACAACGATCCAAAGCAAACCTCCAAATCCACATGAAAATTGTTCACTGACCGTAGAGTCAAGGTTTTGCAATGGCCATCACAGTCCCCTGACTTATCCCATTAAAAACCTGTGGGATGAGCTGACGAGGAGAGTCCACAAATGAGGACCAAGGACTCTGAAGGATCTGTAGTGTTATTTTATGGAAAAATGGTTTGAAATCAAATCCATTCCTATGTTCTCCCACCTCATCGAACAGAGGTGACTCAGAGCTGTTATCTTGGCAAAGGGAGAGTGCACAAAATACTAAATACGGGGTGCCAATAATTGTGGTGTGCATGTTTTTTTATAATAATAATTTCTACATAACATTTTTAGTTTAATAGCTGATTAAAAAAAAATTGTTCATATTCTGGTATGTTTCACATTTCACCATATGTTTCATATTTCACCAGGGTGCCAATAATTCTGGTGGGCACTGCATTTACTACGCTGGCCTAGCACATATTCAGACAATACTAACGATTGAATCAGAAACCCCATCTACGATGCATTTAAATGCAATTTAGTTTCCTTGAAAAGAAACAATCCCCAGTAATGCTTGTTAATTTGCTCTAACCCTATCACAGAAGGGTGCCGGGGTTGCTATGGAAACAAATGAAGAGAAACAGGGGTCATTCATTCTTTGGCGACAACAGGATTTAAAGTGAATGCATTGCATTGAACTGGACTGGCCTCAAGGGGACTGATCAAAGTGTGTATTCTGGGTTACAACTTAAGGTTATCTCCTCAAGCCTTCATTCCTCTATTTCCTCTAGTTTCCTCATATTCTTCCTTTAGTAGAATAACTTTAGGCAGCATTTCTCTAACGAAAACACATGTTTTTCCAGGTAATTTTCTTTCAAATATGGACAGCAGGTCGCCATTATATAAAGCAAGCAAGTTTATTTATATAGCACAATTCATACATTGAACTGCTTCTATGTGCTTTACCAAGAAAAATAAGAAATACAATAGAATAAAAACAAATAGGGAATTCAATATGCCTTACATAGAATAAGAAAATAGAAATAGAATAAACACAAAATAAAAACATAACTGGTAGATTACATAGTAAATTCCATGAGTAAGCTATAAAAGCTGTAAGGCTAACAGTGTGATTATGTTTAAGCGCTCAGTCATAGGCATGTTAAAAGAAGTGTTTTTAACATGGATTTAAAAATTGATACGTTTGGGGCACGTCTAAGATCTACTGGTAGTTTATTCCAGTTGTATGCAGCATAACTGCTAAATGCATCTTCGCCATGTTTAGTTTGGATGCTAAATGCAGCTTCGCCATGTTTACTCTGGGCTCTACTAGCTGCCTTGAGTTCATGGATCTAAGAGCCCTGCTCGGTTTATAATCTTGAAACATATCAGAAATGTATTCGGGGCCTAAACCATTCAGTCATTTATAGACTAAAAGCACCACTTTAAAATTTCTTCTGTAACTGACTGGAAGCCAAGTCAGTTACAAAATTGTTCAACAGTTTTCATTCCGTGCAGAAATTGGTTGTGTGAACTTTGTTAATCTTAAAGCAACATGAGCAGACTAGGATATGTTTTGTAGCCTATTATGACTATGTGAAAGTTCATCTTAAAAGTAGAAAATTTGAATAATTTTAAAGTTAAATACAATGATTTTCTCAAAAAGATGGTTATAGTCCGTATGTATAATAATTAATGTAAATACCTAGGCTATTTTTTTTACCCCACTGCAATTCAGCCCAAATGACATGAATCATTAATTACAACACAAATTAGATATATTTTAAAAAAGTGTCTACCTTTGATTAATCATTTCACCTTAACATTTATTGATTTTCACAAGGTTCTTACACAAAAGGAAAATAATGCACCATTGATGCATCAGCAACTTGCTGAAGATGCAACAGCATGTGCACATTACATTGTTTTGCCAATTAGCAATGCTAATAATAACCATCTTGTGGCTAAGACAAAAACTATTTTGTGAAAAACCTCTTAATTTAATATATACGGAAGAGTAAACATACCTGGCAGAACGTTATCATGATATCATGATTTGTGTTGCTAAGTCTAGAATCACATTTTCAGTACAGAAGAATGTCAAGCCAAAGACATTCCTCGCTTGCTAGGTCTGCAATAAAATTTTACACAAAAATAGTCCTCTGAATTGACATGGCCAGTTAAAGGCTATTTTACAGCACTGGAGCAGCATCCAATTTGCGTCATCTTTGTGGTTTTACTGTATTTGCAATGCTGACAAAAAGTGATTAATGAAATACATTGCACTGATTGATTAAGCTGATTTTAACATTGACATTTTGAAAGAGCAAAGATGGCCTAGCAAAGATGGCGCCAGTGTTTGCGGAAAATCGTCTGCTCAGTATTGTGTTTGCTGTTGCTTTGTTTTTATGTATTTGTCGTTGTAATGTCTCTGTGTTATTCGTTTATGATCACCAAGCTCTTTTTAGCATCCGAGACACAGTTGAATTGTTGCTGCTACAGCACGACTTGGGAGAGCAAATTACAGATCTCCCTCCCTTCTCATCTAAATTACCTGTAGACCTGGGTCACCTACCCTGTGCTTACTCTTGTAAAAATCGTTTTAAGAAACGCGTGAAGAGACGAGGAAAGTGGGGAGGTGTGCTTGTGAGACTTAAAGCTTACCCGACGCCCTAATATGCGACAGATAAATCCCAGTAGCACGGCTTGTATTGTTCCGTCAGCCAAACTGTGTGAGGATTTTAAAACATTTTTTATTGGAAAGATTGCTGCTCTAAAACAATAAACGATTGCCTCTGCACTAGACCCTTCTACTCCCTCTACTTTCTCAGCTGTCTTCGATCAGTTTGAGTCTGTATCACCTTCATTATTAACAAAGGTAGTTCGTACCATGCACCCCACAAATTGTCCCCTGGATTCCATTCCTGCTCGTCTTTTAAAAGATGTTTTTGATACGGTTGGGCCCAGTATTCTTATTCTGATTAATACTTGCCTTATTTCTGGGTGTGTTCCAGCTGCTTTTAAACATGCTGTAGTACAGCCTCTTATTAAAAAAATAAACCTGGATCCTAATGTTCTTTCAAATTTTAGGCCCATCTCTAAGCTACCTTTTCTCTCTAAAGTACTAGAGCGAGTAGTTCTTAACCAATTGACAATGTTTTTAGGAAATCATGATATCCAGGAAAAGTTTCAGTCTGGCTTCAAACCACGTCATAGTACTGATACGGCACTCTTAAGAGTTTTTAACGATCTTCTTGAAACTGTTGACTCAGGGAGCCCCGCTATTCTGGTGCTTCTGGACCTGTCTGCTGCCTTTGATACGGTGGATCATAGGATTCTCTTGAAACGCCTTGAACAGTCCATTGGCATCAAAGGAACTGTCCTGAAATGGTTCGAGTCATACCTGACAGATAGGAGTTTTTCGGTCCACCTAGCCGAATTTTCCTCGACTACGGCACCTCTCACTTGTGGGGTCCCCCAAGGCTCCATTTTAGGCCCCATCCTTTTATCACTATATACACTGAACAAAATTATAAACGCAACACTTTTGTTTTTGCCCCTATTTATCATGAGCTGAACTCAAAGATCTAAGACTTTCTCTATGTACACAAAAGGCCTATTTCTTTCAAATATTGTTCACAAATCTGTCTAAATCTGTGTTAGTAAGCACATTTCCTTTGCCGAGATAATCCATCCACCTCACAGGTGTGGCATATCTAGATGCTGATCAGACAGCATAAGTATTGCACAGGTGTACCTTAGGCTGGCCACAATAAAAGGCCACTCTAAAATGTGCAGTTCCATCACACAGCACAATGCCACAGATGTCGCATGTTTTGAGGGAGCGTGCAATTGGCATGCTGACTGCAGGAATGTCCACCAGAGCTGTTGACCATGAACTGAATGTTCATTTCTCTACCATAAGCCGTCTACAAAGGCGTTCCAGAGAATTTGGCAGTACATCCAACGAAACTCACAACCGCAGACCACGTGTAACCACACCAGCCCAGGACCTCCACATCCAGCATCTTCACCTCCAAGTTTGTTTGAGACCAGCCACCCGAACAGCTGCTGCAACAATCGGTTTGCATGACCAAAGAATTTCTGCACAAACTGTCAGAAACCGTCTCATGGAAGCTCATCTGCATGCTCGTCGTCCTCATCGGGGTCTCGACCTGACTGCAGTTTCTTGTCGTAACCAACTTGAGTAGGCAAATGCTCACATTCGATGGCGACTGGCACTTTGGAGAGGTGTTCTCTTCACGGATGAATCCCGGTTTTCACTGTACAGGGCAGATGGCAGACAGCGTGTATGGCGTTGTGTGGGTGAGCGGTTTGCTGATGTCAACGTTGTGGATCGAGTGGCCCATGGTGGCGGTGGGGTTATGGTATGGGCAGGCGTGTGTTATGGACAACAAACACAGGTGCATTTTATTGATGGCATTTTGAATGCACAGAGATACGAGATCCTGTGACGAGATCCTGAGGCCTATTGTTTTGCCATTCATCCACGACCATCACCTCATGTTGCAGCATGATAATGCAAGGCCCCATGTTGCAAGGATCTGTACACAATTCCTGGAAGCTGAAAACATCCCAGTTCTTGCATGGCCAGCATACTCTCTGGACATGTCACCCATTGAGCATGTTTGGGATGCTCTGGATCGACGTATACAACAGCGTGTTCCAGGTCCTGCCAATATCCAGCAACTTCGCACAGCCATTGAAGAGGAATGGACCAACATTCCACAGGCCACAATCAACAACCTGATCAACTCTATGCGAAGGAGATGTGTTGCAATGTGTGAGGCAAATGGTGGTCGCACCAGATATTGACTGGTTTTCGGACCCCCCCGGACCCCCCCAATACAGTGAAACTGCAGATTTTAGAGTGGCCTTTTATTGTGGCCAGCCTAAGGCACACCTGTGCAATACTTATGCTGTCTGATCAGCATCTTTATATGCCAAACCTGTAAGGTGGATGGATTATCTCAGCAAAGGAGAAGTAATAATAATAATAATACATTTTATTTTTAGGCACCTTTCTAAGCACTCAAGGTCACCATACAAGACACAAATCACAATAAAGATAAAAACAAACAGAACAATGCTAAAAGCAGAATGAATCATGCTGATGAACATTGCTATAAGCAGATGAAAAGTGATTATGTTAGATATGCCAGTGTGAAAAGATGAGTTTTCAGACGGGTTTGAAAATGGAAAGCGAGTTGATGTTACGGATATCTGCTGGTAGAGAATTCCAGAGGTGAGGGGCAGAGCGGCTGAAGGCTCTAAACCCCATAGTGGTCAAATGGGCAGGAGGTACAGTGAGATGAATAGAAGAAGACCTGAGAGTACGGGTGGGTATGTTGATATGAAGGAGGTCAGTGAGGTACAGAGGAGCGAGGTTGTGAATGGCCTTGAAGGTGAGGAGCAGAATCTTAAAATCAATGCAGTATTTTACTGGGATCCAATGTAACTGGAGTGATGTGATCAATAGAAGATGTTCTGGTGATGATACGAGCGGCAGAGTTCTGAACCAGTTGAAGTTTTTGTATAAGTTTGAGAGGAAGACCGAAGAGAAGAGAGTTACAGTAATTGATACGGAATGTAACCAGGGTGTGAACGAGAATGGCTGTACTAGTGGGTGTGAGAGACGGACAGAGACGATTGACGTTACATAAATGGAAGTATGCTAAGATGCAAGCGACGACCTTTTACTTTGATATGGCGTAGTTCAGATGTAAACCATGGGGCAGAATGGGTAAAGAAAACAGTCCGGGTTTTTAAAGGGGCCAGAGAATTTAAAATATTATGTAGTCCATCATTGTAATGAGAAACCAGTTCATCAGGGGTGGATAAACAGTTTATACTGGGGAGGCAGTCGATATCACGAAAGAGGACGTTTAAGTTAATGTCCTTAATGTTACGGAATGAGATGACACATGGCAGTTTTATTTTGGACAGTGTCAAGTTAATATTAAAAGATATTAACATGTGATCAGAGATGGGAAGATCGTCTGCAGTACAACCAGTTGGAGTAACAGCAGAGCAGCATATCAAGTCCAAAACATGACCTTTGGAATGAGTGGGAAAGTTGATATGTTGCTCCAATCCAAAACTGTCCAGGCAAGATGTAAAATCCCTTGTATAAGCATTATTGATATTATCCATATGTATATTAAAATCCCCCAACAATATTATGTTAGGGGAAAGTGAGCAGATATGGGTAAGAAAAGCGCTGAATTTGTTTATAAAATCATTATTAGGCTTGGGTGGACGATAGACAGTGGCCACGATAGTAGGATTAGGCCCATTCAGCTGTAAGGCGATGGATTCAAATGAAATGTGAACAGGCGCAGAGACAGGAGAAACTTTCCACTTCTCACGATATAATGTGGCGAGACCTCCTCCTCTGCCTGATTCACGGGTTTGACAGATGTAAACAAACCCAGGAGGAGTAGATTCATTCAGCTGTGAGAAGTCGTTAGGTTGTTGCCATGTTTCAGTCAAACAGAGAAAGTCAAACTTACGATCACACGAGATCCTGGAGGAGAAGACCCTTGTTCGTAAGAGAGCGGATGTTGAATAATCCGACGTTGACGTTGTTGTGGTCATATTGGATGGTGGTGTTAGCCGACCTGGCTAGGCTGGCTATGACACTGTGGTCAACTTTCTGTCTGGAGTTTTTTGGAGGGTGGCGAGTTGAAGACCAGATGGATTGTATTGGTTTGGAGTCGTCGATGTGATAACTCCGTCGGGGACCACGATGGATATAGTTCCAACGGGAATGACGAACGATATCCAGACAACAATGTAATGCCAATGGTGGATCAGATAGGTGGAAACGGAGTTGCAGGAGCTCAGCAGCTGTGTATTGGAGTACCGCTGTCGTTGGATTGAGTATGAAAGACAGGGCAGTCCAGGCGAGCACGAACCATACAAATAACTTGTTAATCCACATGGTTGCCGGAGACGATGTTGAGCCAAATGAGGGCTTCGGGCAGGGAAAACAGCCCAGTGAGGAGCGTGAGCCCGGCGATACGTAACAGGTAAGCTAGTCCAAGCATACACACTGGATAGTCAAATCGCTAGATAAGATTACAACCCTGCTAAGGTAAGTAGAGAAAGCTAGAGATCAAAGTCAGAGGACAAAAATGACTAGAAATAAATAAAAGAGGGCCCGGAGAGTAGCGGCAGCCAACCGCACCAGCGTTCACTCCCGTCCCGTTCTAAAACAAAAAACAGTGCTCACTAACACAGATTTAGACAGATTTGTGAACAATATTTGAGAGAAATAGGCCTTTTGTGTACATAGAGAAAGTCTTAGATCTTTGAGTTCAGCTCATGATAAATGGGGGCAAAAACAAAAGTGTTGCGTTTATAATTTTGTTCAGTGTATGTTGCCCTTGGGGTCCATTTTTAAGAAACGCAATATCTCCTTTCATTGCTTTGCTGATGATGTACAAATTTATATGCCGATAAAAACAACATCTAAAGACTCTGTACAGCCTGTTTTAGACTGCATGATGGACATCGAAATCTGGTTGGCGCTAAACTTTCTTACTTTAAATGAAAGTAAAACAGAGATTCTTATGTGTGGACGAGGTAACTTGCTGGGTGATCCTCTTGGTACCCTAGCCTCTTATAGTAGCCTGTTTGTTAAGAATCTGTGTTATCTTTAATAGCTCCTTCAAATTTGATAAGCAAATTAGTCTAGTAGTGAAATCTAGCTTCATTCAGCTAAGACTTTTGGCAAAGGTTAAGGTCTATCTTTCTCCGATGGATTTTGAGATAGTAATCCATGCATTTATTACGTCTCAGCTGGATTACTGTAATTCCTTGTACTTGGGGGTAGATCAGAAAACCCTAAATCGGCTCCAGCTAGTACAAAATGCCGCCACTCGACTTTTAACCGGTATAAGAAAATGGGAGCACATAACACCAATTTTGACCTCCCTCCATTGGCTTCCTGTTCGTTTCAGGATTGACTTTAAGATTTTAATGCTTGTCTATAAGGTTTTAAATGGATTGGCCCCTTTATATCTGTCTGAACTTTTACATTCTCCAGCCCGAGCACTGAGGTCAGCTAACTTTTAGTTGTCCCAAAAGCCAGGCTAAAAACAAGAGGGGATCGAGCATTAACGGTGGGTGGTCCCATCCTCTGGAATAGCCTACCACTGCATATTCAAAACGCCCAGACTATATACACTTTTAAGTAATTGCTAAAGACACACCTTTTTACTCTGGCTTTTAATCCTAGCTGAGTTGGCATCAAATGTATGTGCTGCTATTTTGTCTGTTTCTTGTTATGTGTACCTACGTAATTGTTTTACCTGTAAATTTCATATATTTTGTATATTTTGATTTTACCCTGTACAGCACTTTGGTCAATGACAGTTGTTTTAAATGTGCTTTATAAATAAAGTTGACATTGACAAGAGAAGGAGACCCATTAACTTGACTGGAACGTTTTGAGGGAGGGGAGTGGTCTTCACCGGTCCACTTGATGTAAGGTGCGAGGGTAGCGTAAACGAGAGGCAAAAATGAAAGTAACAAAACAACACCAACACAAAGAATTATGTCTTGACTTTATAGAAAAAGCTCATGGCAGTACACTCAAACAGACATAGACACAATAACCTGTTAGGTGCGGGTGAAAACGAAGAACCTATATAGCATCATAATGGCTAACTGAAAACAGGTGTGAGGGTATGTTGGGTGCGCTGCTGCCATCTGCTCCAGCCGGCAGTTAGTACACCGGCGAGGTGGAGCACTGGGGAGGGAGAGAGCACGCAGCGCCACGCGGAGCAGCCGTCACACTTGAACACGATTATGCGTGAATCAAGTGAGTCCACATGATTTTAGTTTGCCCTTGGATCTGGGTCATGACACATTTTGTGTCCAAGGACCTCAGTTCTGACAATATGGCAAACATTTCTATTTTATATGCAATTGGCTTAAACTCAAGGGCGTATGAGTGAGTTTCAGATTGGGGTGGACTCATTTAAAATATTTGCAAATATATTTAAAATATTGTGGGGGGGGGCAGTTTATCTGCTTCTAACATTGGGGAGCCTCCTGGTCCCCCCTACTCCTATGCCCTTGCTTACACTAGAAGATTCTGTAGCAGGTGTGTACAAACAAACTTGATATTTTAAATAGGACATGCTGAAGCCTCCAGTAAACCAGAAATACTTATGCCCACGTCTGTGTATTAATGTATTAATGTATTAATCTATTTACAAACAACTCACATTGTAGAGGGACAATGGAAACCTGGATTAAGGAGGTTCTGGTTCTGATTAATCCTTTCAGATGCCAGCCCTGAATGAACATGTATATTATGGAGGGTTTAATAATGACATTGTAAATCCACATTAATTACAAAGTAAATCCACATTAAAATGCAGGCATACTTGGATGCATGCCAGTGGTTGTTGTAAAGCCCAGCAACAAGGTTGGTGATCACTTAGAGTTGGCAGTAGCCAAGGCCGGGGTACATGTGTTGATTTAACTGTGGGTTTTAAACACTGATGAACAGGTGTTGGTCGGTTGTCTGCTGGCATGTGTTGTATCACAATTTGTATGGTTGCAAATGGATTGGTTTAATAACAGAGGCAATAATGATAAGTAGCTTTTAAGATGTAGACGCTTGTCTGTATTTCTGCTTGTCTCTTTTACCGTCACTTAGTCTGTTCTTGTCTTGCTCGCTCTCTTTCTCACTGAATCTTCATGGCTTCCTACCCTCTTCACATCACAATCCTGGTGGAACCGCTCTGGAACATTGCAATGGAAACAGACTCATCCTGGTCACACTTGGCTTACATACTGAAGGACACCCTCTTTCATTTTGTGCAGTCTTTTGAAGGACAACTAAGGCCCAAGCTCGCTCTATATAGCCTTACACTTTCACAACCTTTTAATTTATGCCATCTAGAACGATCAAACCAATTTATATGAACATGGCCCATTAAAACCACAGACATATACTTTTTAATTCCAAAAGTTGCAAACCAGTGCTGTTTGGCAGAGTTATCACAAGCCACTCTCAGTTTCTCAGTGAACTGAGAATGTGGAAAGGGATAGATCTAGCTTCCCAGAATGGAACCCCACTTGGTATTCCAAGGAGCGGGTTGGTTGTACCCTCGATGGGCATAAATATGGATGAGGCCTGTTTGGCTGGTGTGTGCGCGCATATGGATGCACATGCATGCGCTTGGGCGTGCGTGTGAGGTTAAGTCTGGGGGTTGGAAATGGGAAGCTGAAAGCTGTAGATTGTTTCAAGGGGCTAAAATGCAGTAGTTTTGGGGGAAGGGAAAACCATGGCTGGCTGGCTATGGCTCCCTGGGTGCTGGCTGTGGCCATCTGGCTCTTAATTTAGCATGGCTGATCAGAGCCATGCTTGGAGGGCAGGGGATGTAGGAGCTGCAAGGGTTAGGAAGAATATTTGGCCTGGGTCATTACGCCCCATTGAACGTTTATGGTGCTGCTCCTCCCTGTTTGTACAGTGCTGGAAAGGCTTAGAGACAGACGGCTTTAGAGACACACTCCTTGTACTGCTCACTCTCTCTCTCTCTCTTCCACTTTGCCTTTGCACATCTATTACTTTCCTATTTGATTTCTTTTTACAATTTAGACAAGCAGCAAACTCTTCTTCAGTACCCTTCAAATATTTTGTGTTTCTTTGGTTCTCTGCTCACCTCACCTCCTTGTTTGGAAAAATAAGGAATTGTACATGAGTGTGGTAAAAATGTGCACAGTAGTACTGTGGTCAGAGGTAGAGGCCTTTTGTCAAGACCAGCACAGCTATGCTAAGTATTTTACTGCAAACTTGAGTACACAATTGCTTTTATAAATTGCATATTTTATTAGAAAAATAATTATTTGGGGTAGTCACACTTTTGTTTTATTCCATGAGAATATAGTCCCTGAAAATCTAACATAACTAGCCCTGCCAGCTTGATGTTTGTTCAAGGATACAATGACACAATGGCTATGGGGTGAAACTGCAGACTGTCGGCTTTAATTTCATGTTATTGTCATCCATATCAAATGAACCATTTAGAAATTACAGCATATTTTGTACAGAGTCCCCTCATTTTGTGTATCAAAACTATTTTGACAATTGGCTTCACAGCTGTTTCTTATTAGGCAGGTGTGTTTGCTTGCATTGTAGGTGCATGCACAAGAAAGCTGTCAATATCTCAGCTTGATTCTAGCTTTTTCATTTGCATATGAAGTCTGTTGCTGAATAAATCAATGCACTGCCAAAACATTAAAACATTAGGGGTGCCAAAATCAACTGTTTGAGTACATTAAGAAAAAGGAAAGAAAGTACGGATGTGCTCAGCAATGACAAACAACCTAGTAGACCTAAGAATGATTTTCCTGGTTTCACTCTCTATGAGGTAGGCGTAGGTGTGTCAAAGACACCATATGCAGAGTACACCACAGGAAATTCAGCAGGTACAGCACAAGATCCAAACCAGTTGTAAGACAGTTCGCAGTTTTCTATAAAGTAACAATTTAGATTAGATTCAACTTTGTCATTGAATCGTACAAGTACAGTACAACAAAATGCAGTTAGCATCTAACCAGGAGTGCAGTTAGAAGAGGGCAGAAAATGTACAAGTATTAATTCTTAAGTATATGTACATTACCAGTGGAATGTGTAGATGTGCAATGAGCAAATACAGTACAAATGGCAATACTAAATGTGCAATAAGGCAAATAGAGGAGGGAAGAAATTTTACAGTATTAGGTACAGTGTATGTTACATGTGAGATAATAGTTGTTCGGGTACAAATGGCAATTTCAAAATGGCATTCAAGATGTGCAAACGAGGCAAATGAAGGAGTGATGTATTAAGGTAGCATGTGCACCCGGGATGCAGAGATAGCAGCAATGAGGTCCCAAGGTAGACATGCATATGTAACAACTGTAAAAATGCAACCACAATGCCAATAGGCCCTTTTCACAATGACGTCATCTAACTTCCGCCTTTCTGCGTAGCAGTTTAACTTCACTTCCGTTTTACCCCTGTAACCTGAGACTTCTCACCGAAATACAACTGTTGACTACTAACTAGCTAGCTAGCTACTTGAAGAAATTCCAAAAGGTACATTTAAGTTAAATTAGTAAAGTTAAGTGTAATAATGTTTACGTATATGCAATGGTTTGTAAATTGCTAACGTTATTGTTAATTCACAATTGTAAACTGCCTTAGGAAAGTGGGCTAACGTTAGCTAGCAACAACTTTAGTACCAGGTGCCGATAACGTTACATTGCTACCTGTACTGTAACAAGTTTACTTAACGCTTTGTTAGGCAGTTACTTTATTCATGAATGTATAGTAACTCACCTATTTCAATACTGTTGTGCAGGATAGCTAGATAAATATTGATTTTTTTAAGTAAGAAAAATTGGCTGTTCTGAAACCTTTGACAAGTAGTGTATCTACCAACGCTTGTGGAAAATTTGAACATTTTGGGTTATCACAGAGTCTTTCCCAGTCTTTATTCTCGTCAAACAACTCACCTCAGTTTTTTAAGAATTACGTTGTGTATGAACTTGTCTTTCAAAGTTTAATGATACAAAATCTGACCTCAGACTGAGAAACAAACTGATCCACAATGGAACTTTGTGGAATCATTCTTATTAAATCTCTGCAACCGCAGCAAAACTTAACAAAAAGAAAACTTTATCTTATCATAATGTTAGAGAACTGTTTATCTGAGAAACCTGAAGCCGACGAGCCTCCTCATTTTTCCTCATGGACCTGTAACATCGCCCTCTCACTGTCACCTCACCGTTAACTACACTGGAGACTGTTTCGATACAGTGATTGGGAGAAAGGGCGCAGCATTAGCCATGAATACATTACTGACATTACAGTCGAGACTCTGTAGCGAACAGCAGTAATATTAAAAAGAAGCTGCAACAAGAGTTCGGTCTGTACTACTCAAAGGAGCGGTCTGTACTACTCAAAAATAACGTCTAAACACTGTTTATCTGAAAAACAGAAACTCGTCAGCTTATAACCTTCGCTAGCATAGGCTAATGTTAGCTAAATTAAGCTAAACATGTACCTTCATAATCAAACAGGTAACCTTCAACTTGTTTGATTAGAACTTGTAGCCTTTATCAAGCTTCGATCTTGAAGTAAGGGACCACTTGTCAGCAAGTCGTTCTACGTCGTTAAGTCGTATTTGTGGCAGATGTGAAAGGGACTGGTTGAACTGAATAGCCATAATGATGTGCTGCTGGCAGTTAGCATTCCACTGCGACACCGGATGTAAACATAACCCGTATCGCGGCAGAACGGAAGTTGTCTGACGTTACATGAAAAGGGCCTATTGTAAATGTGCAAAGAGGCAAATTGAATGTACAGGGTGTACGTGCAACTGAATGCAGGGATAGCAGCGGTGAGGTTCACGAGGTAGACACGTACCTTTAACAACTGAAAACTTCAATTATCAGGCATAGCAAGGCAGTGTCAGAGTAGTACAAGGGAGTAGTGCAACAAGGTCCCTGAGAGACGGGGAGGGGGGTATGGTAAGTGATGGGTCACAGAGTTCAGAGTTCTCTGGGTCACAGAGTTAAGCAGCGTTACGGTAGATGGGAAAAAACTGTTCCTGAACCTGCTGGTGCGGGATCGAAGAGACCTGTACCGCCTGCCTGACAGAAGGTGGGCAAACGGTTTGTGGCATGGGTGTGAAGGGTCCCTGATGATCCCGCGTGCCACGCGCAGACACTGCTTCCGCTGGAGGTCTGCGATGGCAGGAAGCTGGGCACCAGTGATGTGCTGGGCGGTTATAAGAGCCTACAGACATTTGGAATGATCTCTTAAGGACAAATGAGACACATATCTGTATACCAGATTGATGGAAATAGTAAAACATGGAGAAATTAAGGAACTCTGCATGATTTAAAGTATACCACCTTACCTGTGTTATGTATATCTAATGTTATGGCTTGGGCAAGTATGGCTCTTGATTATGTGATTGCTCACAGCAGAAGTAGGATGACTTCTGAAGTGTGCAGAAACATCTTGTCTGCTTGGATGCAACTAAATGCCTCTAAAATTGTTGGATTTCACTTCATTGCACTGCCGTTCTGTCTCATCAAATCCTTGCTGTCTTCACAAATATGGGGGTGGACAAAATAACAGAAAAACCACATGGAAAAGTATTACTTTGAAGTCACTAAATCACATTTACAAAAGCAGCTGCAAGGCTCTTATTAGGTTGAAAGCCAATAAGCAATACCAATTTCAGCTATAAAAAAGTTCTGAATATTAGCACTTTGATATTTCCTTTTTCAAAGCACTATAAGGCAACTAACATAGTTACAAAGAGCACAAACAGTTGTTGCCTGAATTGAAGGTGCGCCGATCGCAAAAACTACAAGTTATTCAGTGTGTCAAGGGGAACGTTCTCAAAAATCACGACTGAATATGCAACATGGCAAATTGTACTGGCAAAGAAGACTACAGAGGCAGGGAAAAGTATGTGAAGTCCCAGAAATCCAGGTAATTCTATGTGAAGAATTACCTGGATTTCTGTGTAAATTGGCCATAAACTTTGATCTGAAATCACAACAATAAACAAACACATTCTACTTAAGCATTCTGCTTAATCTAATAGCACACAAACAATTATATGTTTTCATGTCTTTATTGAACACACTGCGTAAACATTCACAGTGCAGCGTCTCAGTAAGGTTTTAGGCCACTGCAAGCTACCAGAACTGCTTTAATGTGCCTTAGCATTGATTCTACGATTATTTGGAACTCTGTTCGATATTGTTCCAAAGACTTATTCTTCTAGTGAATATTCTTTGGTGATTTGCTGACGGTGGTGGAGAGCTCTGTCTATCACATTGGTCCACAATATTCCATAGGTGTTCAATTGAGTTTAGACCCGTTGACTGCAAAGGCCAAGTATGATTTTCATACTTAAAACATTCCGTGACCCTTCATTTCCTGTGGACGGGGGCATTCAAGGAAGAGACCCAATAAAATAATGAAACCTCTTTCAAAGTCACTTAGATTCTTTCCTATTGCCATCTTGATCCAAAATCAAGGTCAACTGAGCCTGCTCATTTTTATAGAAGCCACAGAGCATGACACAATGTTAGTTGCATAACTGTGTCATGAAATGCACCTGTATGGAAGCTTCTGCTTTGTTATGTTCTGCCATTTATTCAGGTTTTTCCTTTAATTTGTCACCTGTCTGTATCTTATCAACAGAAAGCAGTTTACATTCTATGTAGAGGTTTAGTGTATTATCAGACAACCGTCTCGCTTGGTCAACAGTCATTTCACGAAGTACAAACAAAAGCAAATTCAAAATTAAATCTCAAATTCTAAAATATATCCGCAAGCGGAAATGGTGGGGTCCTTTCCTTCCAGGACCACCATGGCACCCGTTTATTCTTAATTAATTGTCATTCTTTCCCCAGTGATTCCCATTCATTCCATATAGACTCCCCATACATTACCCTTTGACTCCTCTTCATTCCTCATAGACTACCATGTATTTCCCATTGAACCCCATGCATTCCCTATTGACATTCATTAATTCTCCATAGTCACATTCATTCCCCATAGACCTCCATTCATTTCCCATAGACTCCCATTGAATCACCATTGACTCTCATTCATTCCCATTGACCTCCATTCATTCCACATTGACTTCTATGCCTTCCTCATAGACTTCCATTGACACCCATTCATTCCCCATTGACTTCCATTAATTTCCAACTCACCTTTATGTATTCCCCATAGACTCACCATTGAATCACCACTGACCACTGACTGATTCTACCCTGAGCTCCATTCATGGGCCAAGCGACGTGTCTGTAGTAGAGCCCTGCGTGGGACTGATTTCTTAATCCCGCTTCTGCTGAATTTCTGACCATTACCGCCCTCTCCCAAAACGTGTGTATTCCACACGCGCCTGCACCCGCAATGAGTGTATCCACTCCCGCCCGCACCCGCAACGAGTGTATCCACTCCTGCCCACACCCACAAACATTCTGTCACAGCTTGTAGAGATAGTGAAGAATTTACACAAATGTTAGGGCTATGCTAAACGTTCAGAATAACAGACATAAAACATTGCGTTAACTTAAATGGACCATAAGATAAACGTGTTCATGTCAAGCTAAAGTAAAGCACCACACATGACAAATATCTAGGCATGGATATAGACATGAATCTTACACGAAATTCTTTTAAAACATTTGTTGCCTGTTCCAGTGTCAGAATCCTTTTGTGTGAAATACAGCCACACTTTAGAATGTTTCGCTTTAGGCATTTTAAGCACGTTTAAGGCAGCTAACGGTAGACTGTACGGTAGAGCAAGTAATATGTTAATGAGCGATCACGTGCGGTGAATGGTGAACATGCTTTTTACGTCCGTTTCAGAGCACCAGAGAGAAGATATTTCAATTGACACATTTAAGTGGCACCGAAATGAGGTACCGAAATTTGCCTTCTAATTCGGTCTGGTAGATACCGGTCGCATAGGAACCGGTTCCATATTGGCACTCAGTTTGGGTACACAACCTTACAAATAACTTGGGCCTATTTTTTATTAGCCTTATGAAACTCTGTCAGCTTTTGATAGGCTACAAAACATCAGAACTAAGCTGCAGCGGGGCCTACAAAAACAATATATTCAAAATATGTGTAATAACTTACACCTATAATTGACAAATACCAATAATAGTTAAACGCAAATATAGCCTAATGAGGTACAATATTTAAATGGATTACTTTACTTTAAAACTCAAATTAAGGCCTCTAAAATGTCAGATGACTAAGTAATAGCCAAATAAAAATAAAACAAATAGGAAATGAATTAAAATCTCTCAGCTTTTAATAGAAAACATCACAACTGTTACACTAAAGCCTACCAAATCACCACAAATGCAAATATCACAGTATAAGAAATAAGTTTGCTCATAAGTTTGCATGCCCTGGCAGAAATTGTGAAATTTTGGTATTGATTCTTTAAAATATGACTGATTATGCAAAAGAAAATGTATTTTATTTAAGGATAGTGATCATATGAAGCCATTTATGTTTGGCCTTGTTGCAGACACACAAGGTGACACACACAGGTTAAAATGGCAATTTTAGGTCATTTGCCTGATCTGGAGGCATTTTGCCAAGACGAATGGGCAGCTATCCCCCCTGCAAGAATTCAGGGCCTCATAGACAACTATTACAAAAGACTGCACGTTGTCATTGATGCTAAAGGGGGCAATACACAGTATTAAGAACTTAGGGTATGCAGACTTTTGAACAGGGGTCAGTTCATTTTTTTCTTTATTGCCATGTTTTGTTTTATGATGGTGCCATTCTGTAATGACCTACAGTTGAATGTGAATCCCATAATCAGTTTCTCTGGTTTTACTATTCATAGGTATGTGTTTGAGTAAAATGAACAGTTTTGTTTTATTCTCTAAACTACTGACAACATTATTCCCAAATTCCAAATAAAAATATTGTCATTTAGAGTATTTATTTGTAGAAAACAACTGGTCAAAATAACTAAAAAGATGTATTGTTTTCAGACCTCAAATAATGCAAAGAAAACAAATTAATTTTCATTTTTCAACAACAAAATACTAATGTTTTAACTTGGGAAGCGTTCAGAAATCAATATTTGGTGGAATAACCCTGATTTTTAATCACAGCTTTCATGCGTCCTGGCATGCTCTCCACCAGTCTGTCACATTGCTGTTGGGTGACTTTATGCCACTCCTGGCACAAAAATTCAAGTAAGTGTTGTGTAACTCAGTCCAATCTCTTCCAGGTGGTTCACCAAAGCAACAATGTCTCCGTCCAACTCCTGGCTAGCTCGCCAATTATGTCGTGGAGAATCAAGTCCACTCTTTCTAAAACAAATGCACTTCTACTCAGGAATTTGTGAATCCAATAGACTTTAATGAGAATCATAAAACAATGACATTCATCAAAGCCAGGCCCTTCTGCAGATATACCCAAAGTTCTATGTCCGGACCATGGCTTTTATACAAAACTTTCACACATCACGCCATCTGACCATCCTATTTGGAAGTCCCCCCGGGGCGGGGTTTACCTCTTGTCCCTTAGCTTTCTGAGTGTCCGTAGTTCAGAGCAGTAAATCATGACAACCTCATGGTTCATACTTGGGTCACACCACCAGTGGTACACAAAGGCAGTAAACTTCAGGGCCATTAATGTCTGGACACATGATGATGCCCTGTTGAGGTGCACTGCTGCTGACACACTCATGATGGTTCTCAGGACAAGATACACACATCATGATGACCATGCAATCTCTAAGAACTCATTTTCTGTGTGTGTGTGAATTACATCATTCAAGAACTCATTGTCTGTGTGTATGGATTGCACATTAATACATTTCATAAAGCTAGTGATTATGCATGCACATTAATATGTTCATAGAGCGTGTGATTATATATGCATTTTACAGAAAATTCCCTCACATATCCCCCCTTTATGGCTTCATCAAAGCCACATAAATGTAGGCCTGAGAACGACAGGTGAGGAGGAGAATCTTAATACTCGTATAAGTGCTGAAATCAACTCAAACATCTTAATGCCAAACTCCCCGTCAACCGTCGTCCCCAGAGGCTGGAAGCCAAAACTCTTCCCCTCTTTCTGGCTGAGTGGAAGTAAAATACTTACCAACCTCTCCAATCAATGGGATATGTGTGTGTGTATAAGCATGTGCAGATTTCTTTTTAAGCCTTTGCAAGATATGGTGTTACAAATGAGTATATGAATACAGACAGAGTAAATATAGTGACTAGTCTAGACATTTATACCCATGAGGTAGCGTAATAGAGATTATATGAGAATAGTGGTTACATGAGGTAGAATAACGTTGATTACGTAAGATATAACCGTATTACATGAGGTAGATTTGTATGAGGTAATAGCAAAGAGTAACAATAATAGCAGCAATATAAAAATACAAAAGAAAACACACATACATCCACAGATGCCCTGCAGCCACCCAGGAACCCAAAATCATCTTTATTAGAGAACGGTCCCATTCAATGATTGGCGTTCAGCAGTGCACAGTCCTTCCCTGCACACAGGGGGCAGTCCTCCCTTTGGCACAGAGCACAGTTGTAGGGTTCGGGATGGTGATGGTGTCCATCCCTAACAGTGTGCCCCTCGAGCTTCTGCTGTCCTTTGCTGCAGTACTGGCAATGGCTCATCCTATACGGGCAAGGATAGTGTCCGTGTACGGGCCTATCATAAGTGGCGGCATCCGGCTGTGGATTAGAAGGGTTGTTAGTCATCAATCCAGTTGTAGTGCAACCTCTGTCCATCTGGGTGTAAACCTCTCCCATCTCTGCATACACCTCGTTCAAGTATGCATCCACCAGTGGAGTACTCAGCTCTGGCAGTCTAGTGACGCCTGTAAAAGAGGAAAAAATGTCCCCGTATTGCTGCCCTGCGCTTGGGTTAGTTGGCTGTGCACACAATGGGTCACCGTTGAGTTAGCACGGAGCTCCCCCTCTGCAAACATACTGACCAGGATATCCCGGACGAGGGGTAACCAATGGGCTACTGTCCGAGTCTGGATTCGGGGCTCCACGTAGCAGCATCTGAGTGTTTACAGTCCGAGTCAAAAATGCCTTGAGGAGAGGAACTGCACAGCAAGACCCTGTCGCCAATATACTAGTACTATCCCTATTACTATTCCTACCTTAGCAAGGATGATCCCCCATTTACCGAAAGACTGTTCTAACCAACTCCAAGCAAGAGCGTCCCTGCCTGCATTATCCTTAACCTCCTGCCTCAGTCGTTTTAGTTTGGTCATGGCCTGAGTAAACGTGCCGTCAGGTGCAGTGTTATTTGGAATGAAAGTACATCACTGTTCCCCGAACATAATACAGACACCACCCTTTTCTGCTAGGATCCAATCTAGGGCCTGCCTATTCTGCCATGTCATTTTGCTAGTGGCACGCAGCTGCTCACCTAGGGCTGTCAGTGCTGCATCAGTGTAGTTGATAAACCGCTGTTGATTATAATATATGTAATTAATCCATTCTGTGTTTTTATTGGGTGTTATCCACACGAATAATGATTCGAGCCCTGACGTGATCTCGTTCCTTGCCTTAAACTCATTAGGAATGCCCCGTGGCTGACCTATAGAGTCAATGACAATTACTGGGTCTGGCATGTACGCCCTTCTTACTTGCGTGTTCACAATTTGCTGAGCTTCTCCTGTTGATGAGAAAACATGTGGTATTATCGATACATCCTGTGCTACTCTAACCCTGGCACAGGTGCCAGACCACCCCTATGGCAACACGGGCCGCAGCTTCCCACCTCCAGATATCCAAAATATGTCAGCTATAGCCTGGTCTTGGTCTAAGTAAATGCTTCTCACTCCTTTTCTCTGGGCTAAGGTAAATTTGTCACCAGACTGCACCATGTTTAGCTCCCCTTTATCCAAATTAATAAGAGTTTTACATTTTAGAAAACGTCCTACCGAAACAGTTCCTGTGGTATGGAAACACTCATGCCTTCCCAGTATTTTCAAGTCTCCCTCAGGGAGGGTGTGTTCTGCCGCTTCCTTGCTGATCCTTATATTCAATTCCTGACATTCTAATGTTGTCTCGAGGTGCTGGTCTTTCATCTTAGTTTGAAGCTGCTTATTTCCCCACCACGCTAAACAGGTTGCAGTACATGGTTTATAAAGCTCGTCATCATCTATCCCAGCCTTCCACAGCCCAAACTTCTCATCTAAGCATGCCTGCCATCCTTTCTCAATGGGCACGATTACCATGCTCCCTTGGCCCGCTCTAGAACATACCTAGCAATTATCCATCTCATGCTGCCTGGCTGTGTACTGGGCCCATTTGTACCAACCATACCTCTCAACTGCCTTGATGTGATTATCCTCTGCTTCTATCGTGGGTACTTCAGTGGGTACCTCAACCAAGGCTTCCTCTACTGTGGGTACAGGAAGCCATCTCCAACCCTCTGTGGGTCCCGGGACTATATGCCGTCCTATATATATATATCCTATATGGGACCAACAGTTCCTTTCTTACTGTGGACTCCAAAGGTGAATTCTCCCCCGAGCCGCCCTCATCTGGGTTCCACCATTCTATTCGATGTTTTTCGGTACTGTCTGGAAATCTTGTAATGATTAGCTGGAGAAACAGAGTCTGATATTCGTTGTTATGCTGACCAGTTATATCCCACTTACCCTCTGTCTCATTTACACTGATAACACATTTACCTTCTGACCAAGTTGCCTGACCGTACAGGCCTCTATCTGCCCAACAACACAATGTTTCCCCACCCTGGGTGGTTACCATTATCGATCTCTGAGCTTCGTCACTTGTTTTATTGGGTAGTCTGACCACTCTAGCTTTAAGTGTGCTCCATGTCCTCACTTCCCTTTCTACCCGCTTCACGGTCTGAGTTGTAGTATTGACCCTACCTTCATCCTGACTGCCAACTGCCCTTGGTCGCCTTCATGGGAGAAAAGTATCAAAGTCCGCACTGCCTAGCTCTCTGTCCCACACCAGGCCCCATGTTTCCCCATTCCTTTCTCCCCAGCCTCTCTCTCTCTTTGATAAGGTGGGCTCCTCAGTCTCAAACAACTGTTTTGCTCTGGCTCTAGTCACGGCAGGTGCTGTGTTCACCCTACACTTCCTTCGTCTACATTTAACCAAATACTTCACATTTTGAACTTCCTCTCTGTCCTGCGGGCCACACTCCCCTTTCCCACTACGCCCCACAATACTCCATTGCTGTTGTCTTTCCTCCCCCCTTCCCAACCACATAGTTTCATTCTTATTGCCAAGACTATCTGTACTGATAAGGACTGTGATTTCTATCCCTGTGGCTACTAAACGGTAAAGCATTATCCCTGCTAACAGTGCTGCTGTACATACCTCATTCCTCCTGTCAAGGTCAGTGTCTGAGTTACTAGAGTCAGTAGTAAGTTCTGCAGTGTCTGTCGAAGTCGGTGGGGTCGGTGGCAGGGAATTATCCCCCACCGATGACAGGAGGGTACGGCCCCCCTTAGATGTCACCTGCGGAAGCGCCAACTGAGGGATCTGCTCCACCGTCACCTGTCCAGTCTCTCCTTGGATCGGTAGCATCAGCCATAGCACCAGGACTGTTAGCAGCAGGCTGAGTGTTATCAACCTCCATTTCCAGGTCCGGCGTCTCTCTGCGGGACACTGGTTTCTCTGGCGTAAGTACCAGTTCCTCTTTCGTTGAGGGTGCCATGCCGTTCCCCTCTTGCCTTTCACTCCCGCCTGGAATATAAGCATTCTCATCCTCCTCATGTTGTCCTGCTCCTCATGGGACCTTGGTGCAGTGGTTGAGGTGGTACCAAGTGTCGCTGCCCTCCACTCGAACTGCTGTCGGCGAAGCTTGGGTCACCCTGAAGGGGCCGTCTCGCCTTGACTCGTTCCACCTTCTCCTGAAGACCCTGATGTAGACACGGTCTCCTGGAACCACTGATCTGGGCCGGTCGTCCTCCGGTTCTGGTACTCGTGCACTTTCCGGTTTGTGAATAAGCTCATGTATAGTAGTTAGTTGTCTGATATATTCCCTGAATTCTAGCTCCAATTGCTCCAGAGGAGGCCCTTCGTGAGGACCTCGAAGCACAGGCACAGGCATGGGTCGACCCGTAAGCATTTCATGCGGTGTTAGATGCGTGGTCCTGTTAGCTTCCATGCGACAGCTCATTAGTGCTAGCAGCAGAGCGTCAAACCAGTTCAATTCTGCACTGACACAGATCTTATTGATCTTGGCCTTTAGTGTGCCGTTTGCTCTCTCTACCATGCCCTGGGACTGGGGGTGATTAACACATCCCAGCCTCTGTTTGATGTTGAGGTGTTGAATCACCTGTTTCAATGTTCTCTGAATAAAGGCTGACCCATTGTCATAACTAATTTCTGACGGTATGCCAAATCTAGGCATAACTTCCCTCATTAGGAACTTTATTACCGTTCCTGCACCCTGGTCCTTCGAGGGGGTCGCTTCTATCCATCTGCTGAACCTGTCAATTACCACCAGTATGTACCGTTTTCCATGGATAGGTATTATCATATCCACATAGTCCATGACTAAATGTCTGAATGGTCCTTCTGGTGTTGGAATGTGGCCCAATGGCGTCACTATTCCCTTTCTTATATTGTTTTTCGCACAAACTTCACACTCTGCGAGGGCTGCGTCTACCGTAGCCTGCATGTATGGTGACCAGAAACCCTGCTGTGCAATCTTTCTCATGATCTCCCCCCTTGTGCAATGGTCAAAACCATGCGCATTAGTAATTAAAATCCTAAGGAGGGCTGTAGGAGCCACCAAGAGCATCACATGTAGCACCCCGCTGCTGCCATAACTGTTTCTCATACAGATTAGCTGTAGCCTGCATTCTGATGACATCATCCATACCAGGTGCTGCTTCAACCAGTATCAACGGGGCTAAAACAGCTGAATGACACTTAGATGCTGATTTTGTGGCCTCATCAGCTGTGTTGTTGCCCTGGATGATGTAGCTATTGCCTTTCCTATGCGCTTGACATTTAACGATAGCCACTTCTCACGGGAGGAGTAGTGACACCATCAGGTCTTGGATATGATCATGATGCAAAATAGGTGAACCATCAGTTTTCTTGAAGCCCCTCTGTTTCCATACTGCTCCAAATAGGTGACATACCCCGTGTGCATAAGCAGAGTCGGAGTAGATATTTACAACTTTACCCCTCCCTTCCCTGCATGCCGCTGTCAATGCCATAAGTTCAGCCAGTTGAGCAGAGCAAGGCTGTGGACATGCTTGACTAATGATCGTGTGAAATTGACCCTGAGGGTCCATCCTAACTACAGCAAATCCCGCATGATTACTGTCCATGTCCCTGTAGCAAGAACCGTCAACAAACAACTCTTCCTCCGCTCCCTGAATCGGGAGTGAGAGAAGGTCGGGTCGAAGTCTGGTGAAAGTTAACGACTCAGCCACACAGTCATGAGGCTCTCCGTCATAGTCCAGGAGGATTCTCCCTGCTGGATTTACAGTCACGTCTGGCTAAGTTAACAAAGGCAAGTAGTCCAATAGCCTAACATCAGTCAACACAAACTTGCCCTGTTCTATCAACTCGGTTACTTTATGATGAGTGTAAACAGTCACTGGGTAACCCATGGTGATGGTGGATGCTTTGTCGTAAGCGTACTGTACCGCAGCTAGCCCTTGATAACATGGTGGATAACCTTGCGCTACAGAGTCCAATTTTGTGCTGTAGTATGCTATGGGTTGCTTTCTTCTGCCACTGCAAGTGTCCTACATCAATACTGCTGAAGCATACCCCTTGACCCTGTTGGCAACATACAACAGAAATGGTTTAGTATAATCAGGTGTACCCAGCGCGGGAACCGACTGCATGTAATGTTGCTTTCAACTGCCGTTGTCCGGTATCCTTCATGAGTTCCCTGAGAGGGGCCACTTTAATGGCATTGTCCTCGATCCAGTCTGAGCTAAACCCAGTCATCCCTAAGAATGTCAGCATCTGACTCACCGTTTGAGGAAGTGGTGTGCTGCTTAGGCCGTCTAACTGGCTTGGGGAGATGGCTTTCATCTGATGAGCTATAGTCCTGCCTAGATACTCAACTTCTGTCTGACAGTATTGGAGTTTCTTCTGCGACACCTTGTGACCTCCCTCCGCTAGCCTTTGCAATACTTTAATAGAGTCTGCATGGCATTGTTCCAGAGTGGGAGCACATATCAGTAGATCATCGACATACTGAAGTAGCGTTCCCTCCAGGACAAGCTCCTCTAAATCTGCTTTGAGGACCTGATTAAAAATGTGTGGGGAGTGTTTGAACCCTTGGGGCAGTCTTGTATATCTGTATTGTTTGCCCCCATAAGTGAAAGCGAACAGATGTCTGCACTCCTCTGCTAGGGGGACACTGAAGAAGGCGCCACATAAATCTATGACACTGAAAAACTTAGCATCAGGAGGGATGTTAGTAGCGTGTGGGGATTCGGAACCTCGGCTAAACAGTCCTCTACTATGTCATTGATAGGCCGTAGACCATGGACCAACCTCCACTTCTGCTTATCCGCCTTTAAGACAGGAAACAAAGGTGTGTTACAATCGCTAACAGTTTCCTCGAGTACTTCTGCATCTGCTAAACCCCTAATAGTGGGCTCAATGCCTGCCACTGCCTCTGGCTTCATGTAGTACTGTTTCCTCCATACCGGTTTAGCCCCAGGCTTGATCTTAATGAACACAGGATTTGCTGATTTGACGAGCCCTACGTCTGTGTCATGCTGAGACCATAATTGCCCTGGAACCACCTGTTCCATCTTTTCACGTAACTGTTCCTGTCTATTCATCACCTGTCCCATCTGTACCTGCTGACCTATAGCGACTTCTACTTCCTGAGGTTCCACAATCATATCTGCAAAACAAAGGATTTTAAAGAGATCATTTTCAGGAGAGTGGAAGATCAGTCAGTTTTGACCCATTGGACCTGTGCCGCATGTTTCATCATAGGGCCCAGGTCTTTAGCCTTGAACCCATTATTCACCAGTAATGTAATATGAGGGACTGATCCAGGCACATCATACCACTTGGCCACCAGATCTGAACCTCTAGCATCGCCTACTTCCATTGCCACGTCCTGTTTACCAATGATAAAATATTGGGACACAATGTGGACCGGCTTGCCGTGTACGTCGTCTAACCATAGCTGTTCAAAAATGCGTTCTTGGTAGGGATCATATTTTAGGGTACAATGGTAGGCCAATGCCGGCTTCCTAGCGTGTGGTAATTGTGCTTCAATGTATGAACCCCATTTGTAAGATGTGTACTGGATATGTTACCAATCCAGTACACATTAGCCGATGATACCTGGTGCAACGACATTTGAGTTTTGACCCCTATGTTCTCTATGATTATCCCATCAGGTGAGCACAGAATTTGTAGCCCCAATCGGCACAGGGCATCCCTACCTAATAAGTTTATTGGCGTGTGTTCAGAAATCAAAATAGGAATTTCTATCGAGCGTCCGCTCGTGGTTAGTTTTACTGGAGCTGTCATGGGTAATAGCTGCGTTTGTCCCGAAAATCCTATTGTCTTAGCATATTTACCTGACTTGGGGAGGTGAGAGGAATAATTTGGACTTACACAAGTGTAAGTAGCTCCGGTGTCTACCATCATTGGTGTGCCCTTATTATTTATCTGAACCTTCAGCATTGGTTCTTCATCAGCTTGCGATGTTACCGCTACAAACTGACCCTCCCCCATAGGATTCTCTGGGCCTCCTCAGTATTGTTGATTTGGCCCTGCATATGGATTTAAAGGACCTTGGTTGGGCGGACACTGAGGCTGCTGCCATGCCCCTGGGGCCTGGTTGCCACCCTGCCAACTCTGATTATTCCAATCGTTGGGGACCGGATTAACGCTCCATGGGTTTGGCGGACAAAACTTCTTAATATGCCCTTCCTGGTGACAACCCCAACAGGCCCTTCTGGAGCCCCAGGGCCATTTTGAGGTTGATACCCTCCGTTATTTTGGTGTTGTTTTGGGGGCTGTGTGTACACATTTGGTACTGGTTTTTGGGGAGGTCCATACAGAGCGTGTGGCTGCTGTGCTGGGCGTTGACCTCCCTGGAGGACTGGTGCCATGGTGCCTTCCTCAAGAGGGGTCTCTGCTGTTACCGGAGCTTGGGTCTTTTTCCTTTTTGTCAGTTCATCCAGTTGTAGTTGGGTGAGTTTTCTTTGGATGTCCTTTCCCTGCTCGGTCAGTCTCTTTTCATTCTGTCTGTATCTGTCAACAGCATGGACGAAATAGTCTCTGAATTCTTTGTGAGTTTTTGATGTGGTCAATCCTACTGCATCCTCCAACTTGGTTCTTACTGGAGCTGGCATTGCTTCCACCAACGCTTTCCTGAACATGTGAGACACCAGTTTGTCTGTTTCTGGGTCATGTTCAGTTTCCATTCTCCATCTATCGGCCTGCTTTTGTAAGTATTCAGCTGGGCTGTCTGGATCACCCAGTGGGGCTCCTCTCAAAACATCAGTGTCCACCACGGCAGGGAACTCGTCCCTCAGGGCCTTCCACAATAGATGTCTGTAGGGATCGAAGGACCGCCATCTCCAACGGCACTTCCGATTGTCCATGGCATGCCACCTTCTCTCAGCACTGCCTCCGCTTTGGTCGTACCCAGCACTCTGACCAGCAAGGCTTTGATGTCCCCCGTTGCCAATATTTTACCTGTTGTCAATTCTTCAAGCACTCTAAGCCCCATTATGGAGATTCGGCAGTTTCACAACCAGGCCCTCCATATCCTGAGTTGGCCATGGTACATAATGATGTTGATGTCCTTTGACTAAAATAGGTGCCATACTGGTATAATGATCAGGTGTTTTTAATGTGTGTGCACTTCTTAATCTTCATTTTGGCTCTCTGCTATAGTGGCCAGGAGCAGCTGCGGCCCTCACACACTCGTCCTCGGGCTGTTCCTCTTCTTCCTGGCTGTCTGTGTTATCCTGTGGATCTGACTCCCCCCACTGTGACTCTCTCAATTGGTCCACTTTTTCTTCAAGTTGTCGGTGATAAATTTTGGGTTTACCTTTTTTCGCTTTCTGTCCCTCTACTCCCGTCTTAGTGCATTCCAACCAATCTAAACATTCTCTGTAACAATCTACTTGGATCTCAGGCTTTCCCTTAGGCTGTCTATTCCTCCCTGGGGCGGGGGCCACCAGGGGTTCTCCCTTCTCCACTTCCACCTCCCCTTTAATCATTACTACGCCAGATACTAGAGGGCATTGCGTACCCATGTATGGTGGGGGCTCTTCAGCCCATTTAACCTCCTCCACTGTCTTTTCCTCATCTCTCTGTAACATGCATTGGGCTCGGGCCAAACTGGCCAATTGACCCCTCCCTTCCTCCAGAAACATCTTAATCACTTCCTGTTCCTTTTCCCGTTTCTGCTTGCGCGAGTTACGTTTATCATGTACTTTATAAAATGTAATAAGGCCCTTAAGTTGTTCACACACTGCCACATCAAAAGTTCCATCTTTGGGCCATTTAGTCATCATATTTTTCATTTGTTTTTCTAAAGTCTTGGATACAGCTTTAATTTGTTCCCCGCATAGGGGAAACCTCTTGGCCAACATCTGTACTGGTGTGCTTGCCATGTCGGAGGTTAAGTGTTTGGTTTAGCGTTCCTGTGACTGTCTAAAGTTACCGTCTCCCAAGACCTTTGTTCTACACAAGTGTCGAGGCCGGACGGGATTTACGACTAGCGTCCTCCCAGAGGACAGCTACAGTGGCGCTCTAACTTTCTGGGATGGTTTCCAATTTTTTTTCCCCTACTTCACTCCTCTCACAGACACAGCGCACTTCAAAGAAGTGATGAGACAAGGATTTAGACGTGACTAATGTATGTGAGTAAGCAAACACTTATCAAATTACGAGGTCATCACCTGAAACAAATATATTAACATCTAGGATATCGCCCCGCTTCTCATATTAAGCATTTAATCCCTACCAACTAGAACCAGACTCCCCCTCACTTTGCTATGAAACTTCTTTTATAGTAACAATGCGTGAATTTATGTTTTAAAACCACAATTCCTCAGTTGGTCTATGTATCTGTCTAATTATTGGGTCGTCCAAGTCCGGCTGACTAGACCAGAGCCTACGTCCCCCCGATGTAATCCAAATTAGCTGTACTCCCTTTGCCTCTGAGAAATTGTTACTACCTATTAGTTGTCTTGTGGCTGTGTAATAATGGACAACTAAGCAGTATTCATATACTTGGGTTAGGAATAAATGTACAGAGGTATTATCGGGACCTGTGAATATTTTGTGATCTATATTATCGTAAAATCTACGTTTCACAAACAATCTGGAGGTCGTAGTTTCCCCACTCATTTCATCACCTGTTAACCGTAAGCCTGGAACAGTATCTAACCTTACTAATTTGAAAGAGTACTATTTATAATGGTAATAACAGAATATCAAACTTTCCCCTTAGTTTTAAACACGGACTGCAGCTTCTCTCTTTCCCTGTATGCTGACAGTCGCTCTCCCAAATTTCAGACTCCCAGGCGAACAGACTCCTCTCCCTTTCTATCTGTGCTCTAGGTACACTGCTTTCTAGGAACTTTCATGCACACACATTCGGGTACCCAACCAGACGCTCTCCTTTCATGCACTCATTCGACCAACTCATCAACCGGTCTTTCTCACTCTTGCTTACAGATCTTTTTCAAACTCACACAAGTTTAAACACACGTTATTTTCATATAAGTATATATATATATACACACACAACGTTCTTTGTACAAACACACAGATTTCCCCACACGCACACACAGACTTTACCGGCTGTGTCCCTTTCTCCTCTCACTCATATACGTATCCACAGGTCTCTAGTCACAGTCCCGTAGGGAGGAACTACCCTGTCGGACAGTATCTTTTATACACACACGACACACACGGCTGTAAGCCAATAACTTTTTCCTCTGCGCCTCTCACAAGAGAAAAACTACCTTACCAGCGGCCGTCTACACACACTCGCACAGGTCACCTTACCATACCAGGTAGTGTCTCTTGCACAAGCACCCGCAGGCCCTTTACCGAGGCTACCATACCAAGTCGTGAGTCGATCGTACACACGCACAAGTTAGCCCGTGCCTCGGCTGCTTTGCCAATAGGTGAATTGTGCGCACTATCCCGTAGGTCCCGACCCGTGCTGTCTCTACTGGACAGGGACTTGTTTACAACCCCCGGCAGGTCCTTTTGCCTCACTACTGGACAGTAACTTATTTACAATATTGTAGCATTCATACAATCTATTGGATTCAAAAATACCGTGTGCATTCAACATTCAAGGTTCGTTAAATTTGGGAAAACCCGTACTTGATGTCCCACTACAGAATTAAATGGTCCGAATTAAACAAACATTTTAACTAAAAGCAAAAATGCTTACATTTGTTGGGTGCACCGTTTGTGTAACTCAGTCCAATCTCTTCCAGGTGGTTCACCAAAGCAACAATGTCTCCGTCCAACTCCTGGCTAGCTCGCCAATTATGTCGTGGAGAATCAAGTCCACTCTTTCTAAAACAAATGCACTTCTACTCAGGAATTTGTGAATCCAATAGACTTTAATGAGAATCATAAAACAATGACAGTCATCAAAGGCAGGCCCTTCTGCAGATACACCCAAAGTTCTAAGTCCGGACCATGGCTTTTATACAAAACTTTCACACATCTCGCCATCTGACCATCCTATTTGGAAGTCCCCCCGGGGCGGGGTTTACCTCTTGTCCCTTAGCTTTCTGAGTGTCCGTAGTTCAGAGCAGTAAATCATGACAACCTCATGGTTCATACTTGGGTCACACCACCAATGGTACACAAAGGCAGTAAACTTCAGAGCCATAAATGTCTGGACACATGATGATGCCCTGTTGAGGTGCACTGCTGCTGACACACTCATGATGGTTCTCAGGACAAGATACACACATCAGGATGACCATGCAATCTGTAAGAACTCATTGTCTGTGTGTGTGTGAATTACATCATTCAAGGACTCATTGTCTGTGTGTATGTATTGCACATTAATATATTCATAGAGCGTGTGATTATATATGCATTTTACAGAAAATTCCCTCACAGTAGCTTGGCTTTGTTTGATGGCTTGTGACCATCCATCTTCCTCTTGATAAAATTCCAGAGGTTTTCAATGGGGTTCAGGTCTGGAGATTGGGCTGGCCATGACAGGGTCTTGATCTGGTGGTCCTCCATCCACACCTTGATTGACCTGGCTGTGTGGCATGGAGCATTGTCCTGCTGGAAAAACCAATTCTCAGAGTTGGGGAACATTGTCAGAGCAGAAGGAAGCAGGTGTTCTTCCAGGATAACCT
>JACXGI010003642.1:0-10439 GCA_016801175.1 Esox masquinongy | reverse complement strand
CGATTCATGCGTCCTTCACAAAGACAAATCTGCCCGATTCCAGCCTTGCTGAAGCATCCCCAGATCATCACCGATCCTCCACCAAATTTCACAGTAGGTGCGAGACACTGTGGCTTGTAGGCCTCTCCTTACTCCATTCTTCTACGGTCCAATCCTTATGGTTTTTTGCAAACTTCAGCCTGGCTCTTCTTTGATTCTCATTGATGAAGGGCTTTTTTCTAGCTTTGCACGACTTCAGACCTGCCCTTAGGAGCCTGTTTCGAATTGTCCTTGCCATGCATTTCACCCCAGCTGCTGTTTGCCATTCTTTTTGTAGGTCACTTGATGTCATTCTACGGCTGTTGAGTGACATTCGAATGAGTTGACGGTCATCTCGGTCAGTGGACAGTCATTTTCGCCCTCTGCCAGTCTGTAGCGTTGTTGTCCCCAATGTCTGTTGCTTGACCTTGTTCTTATGAACCGCCGTCTTAGAAATTTTCAGAATGGAAGCAACCTGATGCTCACTGTATCCATTTGCCAGTAAAGCCAAAATTGAACCCTTCTTTTCCTCACTCTAAGCTTTTCTTTTGAACTATTTTGTCATGCTGAATAGTTTTTTTTAAAATTCAGATTAACTTTGAGGTACTACTTGCACTGTTTTTGCCATCCAGCTGGTCCTATTGCAAGAGGATAGTAGTGTTTTTTTTAACTTTTCCTCATTAAATTAGATTTGGTTCAGGTAATCACTTAATGAGTACCTCATTAAGTAAAATGAGGTGTGCCTGTGTTGGAATTTAACTGACACTGGAATGGAATGGCTGCCATACATGTAGAGATGCTGATTTAAGAAAAATTTGGAGTGGTCTCTTAATTTTTTCCAGAGCTGTATATTGACTGGCTGTGTGTATGGTCTGAAAGCATTGTTTGATTGTTTGAGTACAGATTAAATGGTTTTGAGGCGAGTGTTTGATTTTGACAGCAGAGTCAGGGGTTTTGTGAATATAGTTTGAAGATTTGGACCTGTGTTTACAGTTTTGAGAATGGCTGCCACAAAGGCGAACTTGGTCTATATAAGCCAAATATCAAAGGACATGAAGATCAGACATTTGGTGCTATAGGAGTTTTGTTTTAAGTGTTTTTCACAAAATCCAAAATGGTGGAAAATCTAATATGGCGAACTTTGAGTCCTATTAGCAGAAATGTTCCTTGTGAGGAGATGGACTTACGGAACAAGTTTCATAAATCTAAGACACAGTGCATGGGCGTGTGTCCTACATTCACCCAACTTATTGTGGGAGGCTCGTGGAAGGCTAGCTGAAAACATTTGACCCAAGTCAAACAATTTAAAGGCAATGCTACCAAATACTAACTGAGTGTACGTCAACTTCAGACTCATTGGAAATGTGATGAAAGAAACAAAAGTACAAATAAATCATTCTCTCTACTATAATTCGGATATTTCACATTCTAAAAAAAAGTGGTGATCCTAACTGACCTACGACAGGGAGTTTTTACTAGGATAAAATGTCAGCAATTGTGAACAACGGAGTTTGGGCTAAGGTGTATGTAAACGTCCGACTTCGACTGTATGCACCTTTATGACAAGATACATCACTAATGAGCTGTAGGCTAAGCAACAAGATTATAGGCTAAACTCAATTGCT
The DNA here is from genome assembly GCA_016801175.1 of Esox masquinongy. Classification (NCBI taxonomy): domain Eukaryota; kingdom Metazoa; phylum Chordata; class Actinopteri; order Esociformes; family Esocidae; genus Esox; species Esox masquinongy. The sequence goes on along the minus strand of JACXGI010003642.1, from coordinate 8,796 downwards.
TCATCCCCCGACCTGTGAAAATACTGAAACAAAGACAGTAGCCAGTCAAGATGTCACTGGGACAACAAATGTACAGTACTAGTGAAACATTTGTACACACCGACTCATTCAAGGTTATTTCTTTATCTTTACTATTTTCCTCACTCTAGAATGAAAATCAAGACATCAAAACAAATATCACATATTGAATCATCTAGTAACCAATAAAGTGTTACACAAATTAAAACACTTATATTTTTAGATAATCAAAGTAGCCACACTTTGCCTTGATGACAACTTTGTACACTCTCGGCATTCTTTCTACCACCTGGAATGCTTTCCAACAGTCTTGAAGGAGTTCCCACATATGCTAAGCACTTGTTGGCTCTATTTCCTTTACTCTGCGGTCCAACTCATCCACAAAACATGAGGTCTTGTGATTGTTGAGCCCAGGTTATCTGATGCAACAGCACCACTCTCCTTCTTGGTCAAGTAGCTTGATACACAGTCTCCTTTGAACAGGTAATGTTGAGATGTGTCTGTTACTTGACCACTGTGAAGCTTTTATTTGGGCTGCAATCTGAGGTACAGTTAATTGCCAATTTCTGAGACTGCTAACTCTAATGAACTTATCCTCTGCAACAGAGGTAACTCTGAGTCTACCTTTCCTGTGGTGGTCCTCATGAAAACAGTTTCATCCTAGCACTTGATACTGCAATAGAAGAAAGTTCTTGAAATCTTCCAGATTACCTGAACTTCATGTCTAAAAGTAATGGTTTACTGTAGTTTCTCTTTGCTTATTTCAGCTGTTCTTGCCTTAGTATGGATTACCAAATGTATACCAAACCTACCTTGACACAAAACAACTGATTGGCTCAAACGCTATATGAAGGAAAAATAATTCCACAAATTAACTTCTAACCTTCACACCTTTTAATTAAAATGCATTCTGGGTGACTACCTCATTAAGCTTGTTGAGAGAATGCAAAGAGTTTGCAATGCTGTCATCAAGGCAAAGGGTGGCTACTTTAAACAAATGTATTTTGAGCAGTTTAACACTTGTTTTTGTTACTATATGCAGTACAAAGGAAGTGGGAGCATCAGCTAAACATTTCAACTATTGACTTGCTATCATGCAATTATCAAGTATACTAAGTCACATTGTACCTAGCCACTCTGCAATTTCTCCATCTTCAGCTCCAGGACCACCAGCCAACTGCACGTCCTAGTCGTGCGGCTTGGTTCTATTGTACTAATTAGTAACAACGTTCCTGTTTAGTGTCACAACGTTCTGCTACCGGAGGTATTACAAATGGTAATGTTACTTTCCATTAGTTACCTAGCGTTAGCTAACAATTATATCATTACCAGCTAAACGTTTTAGCAACATGTATACTTTAGCTAATACAACGTCAGCTAATGCTAACTAAATAGCTAACATAAGGTAACATCACTGTATTGTTTGTAAATTGGTTACCTAGTAAAATGTGTTCATTTGAACTGAAACAGTGAACGGGATCCTTGTAAGAAATGGTGTTGAGCTTGCCTGCAAACTCCATGACAGCTGAAGGACAAAGTTGTCTTCTTCTTCAGAGTAATCCGATAGAAAAAAAAAAATTCTCTATGTCAAATGGAGCGAATGGAATGAGCTTGCAAATTTGTCTGTTTCAACATTGCCCCCGTGTGGTTGATAAAAAATGCCAATTTTAATGCCGTTATCCTTGTGGTAGTAGTGTGCAAATATGTTCAAAACCACACCCACGCACATGTTCACTGGTCAATAGCAGCCATGTTTTTTGCCACACTTGCCTGGCTTATAGAACATTCGAAGACAATGGTCCAAAGATCCCAAATGTCAAAGGACGTGAAGATTGGACCTCAGGTGCTATAGGAGTAGCATTTTAGGCTATTTTCACAAAATCCAAAATGGCGGAAAATCCAATATGGCGGACTTTGAGTCCCAATTAGAAAAATGTTCATTGTGAGGAGCTGGACCTTTGTACCAATCACATGGGGCGGGTGTGGTGAGGTTTCAAAGTTGGCCACTTTGGAGGCTTGCGACAGCGCCACCTTAAGGCCGATTTGCAATTGGATTGCAACAGAAGTTGTGGCCTTTGGGCCTTTGCTGCCATGTATATTTGGGCCTTTTTGTGTTTTTTTATATCACGGGAATTTCCAAAAAAAGGCCTTAAAACGGCTGCAGTATAATAATAATTAAAGCTGCAAGCAGCGTTGACGGGCTTCAGCTGTGTGCAACACTGTGCCACAGTCAGGACCAAATTGGACACTTTGCCTACAATCAGCTACTTCTGTACACCCTAACACGCTTGCCATATATGACAACTCAGGATGGAACATCACGCATTTCGGACCATTGTCCATGTACTTTTGTACCAATTTTGATTAATTTTGACTGCTCCAAACGTCAGTACCTGCACAAGAGCTTGTGTGATATCCATCAGCTTTGGTAAAGGGCATTGAGGTGCCCATATTGTTAAACCCAAGTCTTGACAAGATTCTACTTAAGACTCTACAATGATGATAAAAGATTTTTGCTTACTCTTGGCTGACGCCAATCACACAATGCCCATTTGCACAAAATACAGTTAGCTATCTACTTTGCTCTTCACATTACTAGTATTTAGCAATCGAACGTTAACTACTGACATGCGTGCCAAACGCTAGCTTGCCAAGTTTGAGCCACAATAGCTACGACAAGAGTATGAATGCTTGAAGTATCAATGCCTTTCACACTACATGCCAATTGAGCTATATAGCCATAATTAGCTACAGCTGATATTTTACATAAAAAAGACAAAAACCGCAGACTGTACTATCTCCCATGTACGTAACTAGATATTGATATTATTTGCTTTTGTTTTTAGAATATTACCCTACTTTTGATGTTACATTATATCTAGCTAGGAAGTTAAAAAAAATGTATGTGGCCTGGTGTCCGTAATGTGATCTGGACTGGATGTCCATAGATAAACATGTATATCTTTACGCTTATTTGACAGTGAGGGCCGCATTCAACCCATCGTATTTTAGTATATTTACTTGCTCATAGTGGTAAGTGTTCTGCTTCTTCCACTAGTCAAAGCGAAAACTTAAGAGGCCACATATACTACTGTTGAATCAATAGTTTCAACAGCGTATGCCAGAGTATTCTAGATGAAACTGATCCTTTTAAATCTAGGTCAAGGCCTGCTTTTAAAGTATATCCTTGGAATGAGAATATATGTAACCTTAAGAACATTTGTAGAGAAGTAGAACGTAACTGCAAAGTGACACAAATACAGGGTCATTACATGTATGAGGCAGCTGCTATCACCTTATAACCCACTCTGGCTGCTTTACCGCTGTGTGAAGTGCTTTTTGCTTTGGGCTAGAGAACGGCTATACAAATAAAGTTATTATTATTTGCCTCCACTCATGAAGTACGTGCAGAACCACACGTTCTTGTAAATGTGTTGTCAATACGGATAAGACTATACTAGTAAAGCTAGGTTTCATGTGAATTGACATAGAAGTAAATAAGGAGCCAAGTAGCTAGTTAGTTCTACAATCCCTACGTAGCCAGACACATTTCATTATTTGAAACATGGACCTAGTTTTTTTTCTATCAAACTAACATTGTAGTTAAGTTAGCGAACGTCAGCTAACGTTAGCCTGCTGTTTGGTACTGCCGCTTTCTATATTAGCAACTTTCTGCTACATTACCAGAGTTTTTCAACCCATGTTTTTAAACACAAATCTTAACAGGATTCTATCTCAAACAGTATGGCCGCTATCAGACATAAAGCTTCCTTGAATGTTTTTTCCAGTCAATCAGTGCCACCATTAGGCCAAACTGAATCATACTTTACTGCTTAGCTGGATTCATGTCCCTCAGCATGTGTGCGATATATCATCACTCTAATCAAGTCAAACGGATCAAGAGATATCAACCATTATAAACATTTGTGTTTTATAGCGCCCCCGTATGGTCGAGCTGAATGGTCCTGCATATCTTGATTCTTGAGATTGTTTTGAACATGTGTACCAATGCATATTTTGCGATATGAATATCCGTGTCTTATTCTTATGCATTTATGTACCAGGCCACGCCCATGCTAATGTTTTTTGGTCAGTGGTGGCCATGTTTCTCAACAAAATTGTCTGGCTTGACTTGCGTTGTGAGAGCTTGGTCCATAGATGCCAAATATTCAACTACATGAAGATCGGTCATTTCGTACGATATGAGTAGCGTTTTAAGTGAAATCAGAAACTTTCTATCAAAAACTGATGCAGAAAACCTAATCCATGCTATTGTTACTTCTAGATTAGATTACTGCAATGCTCTTCTTTACGGTTACCCTGATAAATCAATAAATAAACTTCAATTAGTGCTGCACACGGCTGCTAGAATCCTAACTAGAACTAAAAGTTAGATAGGGCCACAGTGTCACTGGATCCCCCTGTCTCAGCCCCAAGGTCTTACGCTGCTATATTATTGTGCTGGGGGAGTAGGGTCAGTTCTCCTTCTCCACTATAAATCCTTGTAGATCTAAGGAATGCATTTACAAAATTTTCCCTGTCTCCTGCCATTTTGGTCATCTAACAAACCCATCTGGTCATGCTTCCGACCTGGACTAGGTTTAAATGGGCTCCGGACTCAGCCCACATGCATTTATTAATTATTACAATTTGTATTCTTAATATGTTCACCCGGCACAGCCAGAAGAGGACTGGTCACCCCTCTGAGCCTGGTTCCTCTCTAGGTTTCTTCCTAAATTTCATCCTTCTTAGGGAGTTTTTCCTAGCCACTGAAATTCAACACTACTGTAGTTTGCTCCTTGGGGTTTAAGGCCGGGTGTTTTGTAAAAGCACTTTGTGACAACTGCTGATGTAAAACGGGGTTTATAAATAAATGTGATTGATTGATTTTCACAAAATCAAAAATGGCGGAAAATCCAATATGGCGGTTTTTATGAGTCCCATTTGCAAAATTGTTCCTTGTGAGGAGATTGACCTATGTACCAACGTTCAAGACTCTAGGTTACAAGGGGTGGGTGTGGTGAGCTTCCAAAGTTGTCAACTTTGGAGGCATGTCTCAGCGCTACCATGAGGCCAATTTGCAAGGCATTGCATCAGAAGTTGTGGCCTTTGGGCTTGTACTACCATGTAAATTGTGGACCCATTGCAACCTTTTATCTCTCGGGAATTTGCACTTTCACAGAAAATGGCAGAATAATAATAATAAAATAATAATAATAATAATGATCGCCAAGAAAAACAATAAGGCTTCAGCACCTTTACTTGCTGAAGCCCTAATAATAATAATAATGAACGCCAAGAAACACAATAGGGCTTCAGCGCCCTTGCTTGCTGAAACACTAATGAACTGGTACAATAACAATAGTTTCACCAGTGAACTGCTGAAACACTAATAATGAATATAGCTGCAAGCAGCAATTAAGGAGTCCAAGCTATAAGAACGCCATATGAGCATAGGGCTTATTCGCCTGATAGGTTGTATAGGCCTGTTTGTGTTCAGGATTAATGAGCATTTAATGTGATTTTCTGGAATAGCGCCCCCAAATGGCCAATTGGCATCACACACTGCACATGTCCTTACCTTGTCATACCAATGATGCATACCAAATTTGGTGAGAATCGGACAAACGGTTGTGGAGATATGCTTTCACTTCCTGTGAAAATGTAGGACTCAGGAAGTTGTTGACATATAGTTGTGCTCAAAGGTTTGCATATCCTTGGAGAATTGGTAATATATGTACCATTTCTAAAGAAAACATGAGTGAGCAGGCAAAACATATTTTATTTCTTATGGGATTCACACTCAACTCTAGGTCATAACAGAATGGCACACTCATAAAACGAAATATGGCAACAAAGAAAAAAATGAACTGATCCCTGTTCAAAAGTCTGCATACCCTAAGTTCTTAATACTGTGTATTGCCCCCTTTAGTATCAATGACAGCGTGCAGTCTTTTGTAATAGTTGTCTATGAGGCCCTGAATTCTTGCAGGTGATATAGCTGCCCATTCGTCTTGGCAAAATGCCTCCAGGTCATCCAACGTCTTTGGTTGTCATGCATAAACCACACATTTGAGATCTCCCCAGAGTCGCTCGATGATATTAAGGTCAGGGGACTGTGTTGGCCACTCCAGAACCTTCACATTTTTCTGCTGTAACCACTGGAGGGTCAACTTGGCCTTTTGCTTAGGGTCTTCGTCGTGCTGGAAAGTCCAAGAGTGTCCCATACGCAGATTTCGTGCAGAAGAATGCAAATTTTCTGCCAGTATTTTCTGATAACATGTTGCATTCATCTTGCCATCAGTTTTCATTAGATTCCCCGTGCCTTTAAAGCATACACTCCCAAAACCGCAGGAAGCCACCACCATGCTTCACAGTGGGGATGGTATTCTGTTCACTGTAGGCCTTGTTTGACCCCTCTCCAAACATAGTGCTTATGGTTGTGACCTAATTACAGTGTGCCAGAAGCTGTAAGGCATGTCAAGGTTTTGTTGGGCATATTGTAACCGGCTTTTTTGTGGCATTGGTGCAGTAAAGGCTTCTTTCTGGCAACTCAACCATGCAGCTCATTTTTGTATAAGTATCGTCATATTGTGCTCCTTGAAACAACCACACCGTCTTTTTCCAGAGCAGCCTGTATTTCTCCTGAGGTTAGCGGTGGGTTTTTCTTTGTATCCTGAACAATTCTTCTGGCAATTTTGGCTGAAATCTTTCTTGGTCTACCTGACCTTGGCTTGGTATCAAGAGATCCCCGAATTTTCCACTTCTTAATAAGTGATTGAACAGTACTGACTGGCATTTGCAAGGCTTTTTATATCCTTTTCCATCTTTATAAATTTCCATTCCCATGTTACGCAGGTCTTTTGACAGTTCTTTTCTGCTCCCCATGGCTCAGTATCTAGCCTGCTCAATGCATCCACGTGAGAGCTAACAAACTCATTGACTATTTATACACAGACACTAATTGCAATTTAAAAAGCCACAGGTGTGGGAAATTCACCTTTAATTGCCATTTTCACCTGTGTGTGTCACCTTGTGTGTCTGTAACAAGGCCAAACATTCAAGGGTATGTAAACTTTTTGTCAAGGCCATTTGGGTGATTTCTGTTCCCATCATGATCTCATTAGGACTTTTGCTTTGATTACGGCATGCATTCGCAGGGGAATTGTTTTCTACAATATTATGCAACGTCACATCATTTATTTCCGTCCAGTGTTGCATTCATTTTTGTCTGAGATCTTGTATTGACGATGGGAGAGTCAAACCACTATGTAAAGTCTTTTCCAGCACATCCCAAAGACTTTCAATGGGGCTAAGGTCAGGACTCTGTGATGGCCCATTCATGTTTTAAAATGATTCCTCATGCTCCCGGAACCAATATTGAACAATTTGAGCCCGATGAATCCTGGCATTGTTGTCCTGGAATATGCCCATGCAATCAGGGAGGAAAAAATAAATTGATGGGTTAACCTGGTCATTCAGTACATTCAGGTACTCAGCTGACTTCCTTTTATTGCCCCATAAAGTTGCTGAGTTTAGACCTAACCAGCAACCCCAGATGATAATACTGCCTCCAGAGGCTTGTACAGTGGGCACTATGCATGATGGGTGCATTTCTGCATGCACTTCCCTTCTTACCCAGACACGCCCATTGCTCTGGGATAGGGTAAATCTGGACTCATTAGACCACATGACCTTTCTCCATTGCTCCAGAGTCCAGTCTTGACAGTTCAAAGTTAACGGTTAACTACTCTTCCAGGTTTTAATAATGCGTTTGACAGTTCTTAATGCAATTCCAGTCATTTCAGCAATCTCCTTAGTTGTTTTCTTTGCTTGACGCAGGCCAATAATTTCAACCTTATGAGATTGAAATTAGTAACATCTTTTAACACAGTAACATCTTTTCCACGACCACGGAATACATCTTCCGACATGTTTGTTTAAGAAATGAGAAGATACTCACTGCATAAGTTAGAGTAAAAATAATGGTAAACAGCTGAAACATATTAATCATTACAGTAATTATTCAATCATAGGCTCTTAAATACAAACGGTGATGTTTTTTTGGTCAGGCAATGTAGACCGTTGGAAGTTTGGGGTGACTTCAAAGTGAAATGAAGTAGCAGTATGAGGCACTCAGAAGTCAAAACGTCTGGACCTGGTTTTGCGTTTGAGTCTTGTCTGGCATGAAATAGACAAACTTCCAGCATACCTTGAAGAGGGTGCAATAACATCAGAAGTGGAGCTACATGCTTCTTATATTATTGCATCCCCGACAGGTTAATGAGCTGATGACACCGCTGCATATTAACAAAATCAATAGGCTACTGATTGTTTCCCGGAGCTGTTCAAATGGTCCATTACTATTGAAGTAATTGTTTGAGAAAGGTTAAGTTATTTTTCGGTCCCTTACTAAGGCCTATATACAGGTGCTGGTCATATAATAAGAATATCATCAAAAAGTTGATTTATTTTAGTAAGTCCATTCAAAAAGTGAAACTTGGATATTATATTCATTCATTACACACAGACTGATATATTTCAAATGTTTATTTCATTTAATTGTGATGATTAAAACGGACAACTAATGAAAATCCCAAATTCAGTATCTCAGAAAATTAGAATATTACTTAAGACCAATACAAAAAAAGGATTTTTAGAAATGTTGGCCAACTGAAAAGTATGAACATGAAAAGTATGAGCATGTACAGCACTCAATACTTAGTTGGGGCTCCTTTTGCCTGAAGTACTGCAGCAATGCGGCGTGGCATGGAGTCG